>JASDQU010373435.1:49320-77286 GCA_032191745.1 Picea mariana | reverse complement strand
TAATTAAAGGATTAGAAAACAAACTGTACCTCTCTATATTTTTATTCTTGTTACAATTTAATTATAATGTAATTCGTTCTAGCATCAACCAGACATGAAAATATTAATTATCAAAAGCTACGCTAGTACAACTATAATCAATATAAAATCTACCACAAAATAAGTTTACAAATTTCACGCGCTGGAAAAAGAATGAAGAAGTTTCGCAACTAAGACAAAGGAAAAGGAACCATTTATATAATATTTTTTTAAGTCTCTATTTAGGTTCAAAGTGGCTAGACTACGCTTGGTAAGGCTAGACAGTAAGAGCACTGGAACTCTCTAAAAGTCTGGAAAAAAAAAATGATCGATCACACAAATATCACCCAAGACAAAGAGCTAAATAGATAACAAAGCATCGAGAGTCTAGTCACGAGGAGTTTCGCTCACACCAAGGCACCCACGAAACGACATGCTGACTCATTTCTTGTGTAGTACGCATCATCGAATTCCACAAGGAGAATCCCATAAGGGGCGTTTCTTTATCACGACGCCCAACAAAGGAGGCCATTGGATCAGCATACAGGACCTGCCACTTTACAACGCATTTCACGAAGTGATTGAATGCACGCTTGACCAATGCACCCCATATCATCTCACAAGGCCATGAGATACCACGAGAAATCCCACAGGTCGATAATATGTACAAGGCCCGACCTCAAGCTCCATATATGTCAACACCAAGTGTGTGTTAAGATCCCAAGTACAAGCGCCAAGCCACGAAGGAAGATCCCACAAGGGGGCATTTCATGTGCTCTATGCATCCGAGACCCTCGCGCCTGAGACCAGATCGATAACCCTCGCACCCAAAATACCAAGCATCAATTTGAATGGAGGATCCCACAACACAACCACACAAGTCCCAGCGCTAACGCCAAGCCCGTGACGCATTGCCCTGCCTCATTACAGTTCCAAGCCTAACACCACTTGCAAGCCACGACCAAGGGAGAAACCAACACCTGCAACGCAACGCGTCCGAATGAGACCAGACACTAAGCCTCTGAGGTGGATACCCACAGTCCGTGCTCGGTTGCAGAGTGGAAGCCCAGGATAGCATGTGATGGGGGGGGAGAAACCTCGGCCGCAGTTGCAGAATGGGAGAGGCAGCAGAGGAGGAAGCTTATGCAAAATTTTTGTTTAGTGTAGGGTTTGGGAATTGAGAGCAGGGGGAGAAGGGAACATGGGCTTCATGAGAGGACCCACGATGCCCTACTTTTAAAATTTTTAAATTATTTTAATTTTTTTGTCGTTATATTTCATTCTAATTTTATTATTATTATTATTATTTGTTTAAATTTTAATTATTTGTAATTATTTTAAAGCATTCCTTAAATTTTAGTTGTTTTTATTTAGTGTAAAATCTAATTATTTAAAATTGATCAAAATAATTATATTTAAAATGATTAATTTTAAATTTTAAATTTTATTTTAAACTATTGATACTAGTGATTAATTAACTAGTGACTAATTAATTAGAATGATTAATTAATTAAGTGAGTAATTAATGTTAATAATTAAGTACATATTTAATGATTAATGTTAATGATTAATTATGTTCAAGATCACATTAACTAGTTTTAAAAGAAATTTTTAAGGACTTAAACCATGATAAAGGGGGAGGGGGCTTCATGCGCACTAAGAAGGTAAGTTAGAGAAATTGGCAAGTGTGGTATAGTGCTAACATAGCTAGCAAGGTAGATATTTAACAACTATTCTGAACAAAGTTACCAAGATTAGAGTCTTTCGACCCCAATCTTTAGTCACTTACCCTAAATAGAGTAACGTCTATTTATAGACAAGTAAAAAACAACTTACGCCTAACCCTATGTTTACAAGTATAAGTTGAGCGAATATGAAATTCCTTAGACTCTTCCCTGACAAACATTTGGTTTAATGCAGATTCAATTATACAAGATGGTTAGGACTTGGGGAAATTGAGGCCGAGGGGCATCATCGCAAGGACCACCAACGTCGGTGCTGCCACCATCATCGCCTGAATTAGCTCTCATTTTGCACTCTTTGGAGGATATTAATGAGACTTTAAAGGGACGTCAACCATCAGGGGTCGGAGTGGAACCCCGACCATATGGAGTGTGTAACCCTGAAGCATCAAGGGATTCAGAGGGAGGGCCTCCACTCAGGGACATCACTAGAGAACTGCAGAAGATCAAACTCCCAGAGTTTGTCAGGGGTTGTGCCAGTGGACGTGCAGAGGCATGGTTGGAAGGAATGACATGATGTTTGGCCTTAAGAGACTATGCTTCCACATCAAAGGCGAAAATAATGATCTTTCAGTTGAGGGACAGTGCCTTGAACTGGTGAGGCAACCTGGAGAGGAAGTTGCACCTTACCACTGACACCGTCTCATGGGAACTTTTTGAGGAAAGGTTCTGGAGGAAATATTTTCCGGCTTACTATGAGGAACAACAGGTGGAAGAATTTCATGCTCTGGTATAGGGAAACAAGACCGTGGAAGAGTAAGAGATCAGATTCATGGAGTTGATAAAATATGTTTCATACATGGATAATTATCAACGACAGGCAGAACACTTTATCTATGGGTTAAACCCTAAGATAAGGGCCATGGTACGGATGTGGAAACCATCGTTAGTAGCGGAAGCAGTTTAAAATGCGCGTTATGCAGAGGAACATATGAGCTTAAATGAATGTATGAAATTGACCTTTCCACAGCATCGTGGATTCGTGGGGAAGGCCCCTAGGACCTTCTCCAGGGGAGGAAGCTCTAGGCCACCTCCTTATGGTAATAGAGTCGCACCTAGGATAGTTGCTATAGGTATTTCAATGGAAGCAAGTGCAGCATCCTAATCATCACCAACGATGTAGGTAGGTCCATGACCTTCTCAGGGAGTAGCAAGTAGGGGCAGGGGAGGCAGGGGAAGGAACTCATTTCAGAGACTGTCACAGAGCAGTGAACAGGTTCCATCTCGTGTTACATGTTGGCGATGTGAAGGACCCCATTACCAACGTGACTTCCAAGATTTGCAAGAAGGATTTGTTCATAGAGAAGGAAAGGCCTAGATGGGAAGAGCAACTAGTAGCCACCAGATTTATGCAACGGTTAATAATTGCCAAGAAGAACATCAATCCACAGTGGTGGAGTCGTCAGGTGCACTAAAGGATGTCAATGATAAATTTTATTTCATTATGGTGTTATAGATAGTTTCATTTCACCATCTGCATTAGAAAAGAGTGGGTATGCATCCTACAAGCACAATGACTTTAAATAAGTCAAGATGGCTTCGGGGGAAAAATAAGCAGTAGGACCTAGTGTTGATAATTGTCTAGTAGACCTAGGAGTGTGTATTACCAGGTTAAAGGTATACGTCACTGCTCTCAGGACGTATGACCTAATCATTGGAATGGATTAGTTAGAATCCCATTGAGCTGTGGTAGATTGTTTCGAGAAAAGGGTGCTTTGTGTTGAAGATGAAGGAAGGCCAGTAGAGATCCACGGTGTACAGAGAAAGGTGTCTCTACGCTTGATCTCGACTATGAAGGTTAAACGTTGCATGAGACAAGGGTGTCGACTATATGTAGTGGAAGAAGTCAATGAAAGGAAAGCACCCTCCTTGGATCAGTACCTAGTATTGTCAGAGTTTAAGGATGTTTTTCTGAAAGAGTTGCCAGGGTTACCTCTTGAGAGGGAGCTTGATTTTACTGTTGAGATAAAACCTGATGCAGAGCCAATTTCCAAGACTCTATATAGTATGATAGCGCCAAAACTTTGTGAGTTGTAGATGTAGTTGAAAGAACTAATCGACTTAGGGATAAGAAGGCCTAGTGTCTCACCTTGGGGTGCACCAATAATTTTTGTGAAGAAGAAGGATCGTTCCTTACGACTATGTATAGATTACAGGGACTTGAACCATGCTACAATGAAAAATAGGTACCCAATGCCACAGATAGATGATCTCTTTGATCAAATGAAAGGAGCAATGGTATTCTCAAAAATTGATTTGCAATCAAGGTATCACCAGTTAAGGATTAAGGAAGGCGATATTCCTAAAACTACATTTCAAACTCAGTTTGGGCATTACTAGTTCATTGTAGTACCTTTCGGTTTGACCAATGTGCCAACAGTATTCATGAGCCTCATGAGTAGTGTATTCTGGAAGTACTTAGACTGCTTTGTACAGGTCTTTCTAAATGATATCCTCATCTATTCCAAGAATGAAAGAGAACATGAGGAACACTTGCGAGTGGTGTTGTCCTGCCTTAGAGAGAACAAATTGTATGGAAAGTTGTCAAAGTGTTCCTTCTTCCAGAAAAAAAATCACTATTTACGTCATATCATTTCTGGTGAAGGAATCTTTGTGGACCCAGAAAAGGTAAAGGCCATTATGGAATGGCCAGTGCCAAAAAATGCTCATGAGGTAAGAAGCTTCATGGGGATAGAAGCTTATTATTAGATCTTTGTGGAAGGGTTCTCTAAAATAGAAAAACCCATCACCACTCTGCAGTGCAAGGGGGTCAAGTATGAATGGACAGAAGAATGTGATAGTGCATTCATCGAGCTTAAGAGTTTACTAACCAATGCACCAATTCTACGAGTGTTAGATATGGAAAAAGACTTCACAGTTTGCATGGATGCCTCGAAGCAAGGGTCAAGGGCCGTGCTAATGTAGGATGGAGGAGTGATAGCGTATGTGTCGAGGATGTTGAAGCAACATGAGGATATTTATGCTACTCATGATTTGGAGTTGGCAGTTGTAATGCTATCTCTGAAACTTTGGAGGCACTATCTAGTGGGGCAAAATTTTGAGCTCAAAACAGACCATGAAAATTTAAAACATCTCTTCACGCAAAGGGATCTCAATGTCAGGTAGAGGTGATGGAGTGAGTTTATGAGTGAGTATGATTTTGGTATTTCGTACATCAAGGAAAAAGAAAATGTGGTCGCGGATGCCTTGAGTAGGAGACCACGTGTATTCTCCTTGGTACCCTTAAAAGTCAATCTAAGGGAGCGTGTGTTGACGCAACTCCTTGGAGATAGTTGGTATTTAAAGGTTACTTCAACCCTCCGGAGTGGGAGGCAAATAGATCCAAAGTATGAAGGATATAGCCTGCAAGCAGATGGACTATTAAGATATCAAGGAAGGATGTACATCCCCGAAGGTGGGGATATTTGAAGCATCATACTGAAAGAAGCCCATAGAGCACTTCATTGGTCGCATATGAATGTGAAGAAAATGTACGCAAACATGAAGAAGCTTCTCTTCTGGGTAGGAATGAAGCGCGATGTATTCCATTTCATCGCCAAGTGCCTAGAGTGTCAACAAGTGAAATTCGACCACCACCACCCGATAGGTCTCCTACAACCGCATGATGTCCCTATGTCCAAGTGGGAAGTCATTTCTATAGATTTTGTTGTGGGATTGTCGCTCACATCGCATAGACACAATGCCATTCTTGTGATAGTTGATAAGTTAATGAAAAGTGCTCATTTTATTCCGATTAGAGACACTTACGATGTCACTGATGTGGCATGTGTGTTTGTAAGTGAGGTCATTTGTTTGCATGGGATACCCAAGAATATCATTTCATATAGGGACTCCAAATTCACTTCTAGGTTTTGGACAAGTTTGCAGTCAGTGTTGGGGATTCAGTTGAACTTAAGAACAACTTATCATCATGAAATATATGGGAAACCTAAGAGAGTAAATCACGTCATGGAAGACATGCTTAGGATGTATGTTATGGATAATCAAACCCAATGGCAGAAGTACCTACCTTTGGTAGAGTTCGCTTACAATAACATTTTTCATAGCTCCATTGGAATGCCACCCTATGAAGCTCTGTATGGAAGGCCATCCAGAACACAGTTGAGTTGGGAAAGGTTAGAGGACCGAGTGACATTTGGGCCAAAATTGATTCAAGAGATGGAGGAATAAGTGGTTTAGATTAGGAAGAGACTAAAGGAAGCACAAGATAGACAGAAAAGTTATGTTGATGCGCATAGGACTGACCAAAGTTATAAAGTGGGAGATCAAGTTTTCATTCGTATCAGGCCTAGTAAGAGTACCATTCAGTTCGGAAAGGGGACAAAGTTGTCCCTTGATTTATAGGACCGTTCAAAATCCAAGAGAGAATTGCATCTGTTTCACATCATCTTGTACTGCCACCCCACTTGCATAAAACTCATAATGTTTTTCATGTATCTGTTCTACGTCATTATGTTGCTAATGAATCTCATAAACTGAATTGGAAGGAATTGCAAGTATCAGATGTGGGAACCATCACGGTAGAATCGTTACACATATTGGACCGTAGAGTTCGAAAGCTCACGAACCGTCTGGTAGACCAAGTTAAGGTCCAGTGGGACAAGTATAGTCCAGGATCTGCTACTTGGGAGGATGTCGAGACATTACAACGAGATCATCCCTCACTTTTTTGACCACCTTGAGAATATGTTTCTCGAAGGTTGGGTGTATGTAATGCTACCTTTTGACTTAAACAACTAGGATTACCTGAGGCCTAATCACCTTTATTTTCTATTCACTGTGAAACTATTAATGATACACTTGAACTTTTACGACATAGGAACCTATGTGAATGTCAATTCTATGAATGTTTAACGCTATTTGAATGATGAGGGATATTATGCAATCTATTATCTGAATGTCAATTCTATGAATGTTTAACGTTATTTGAATGATGATGGATATTATGTAATTTATTATGTGAATGTCAATTCTATGAATGTTTAACGCTATTTGAATGATGATGGATATTATGCAATGTACTATGTGAATGTCAATTCTATGAATGTTTAATGTTATTTGAATGATGATGGATATTATGCAATCTAGTATGTGAATGTCAATTCTATGAATGGTTAACATTATTTGAATGATGATGAATATTATGTGATCTATTTCTAACTTGAAAATTTTGAAATTTAAAGTTGTTGGTGCATGGATACTGAGTTGAGATTATGGTTGAATGCATTTACATGATGATAATGCATAGATATGTATGAGTTTGTGTTATAAACTAATCTGTAGGACAATGGGATAAGAAATGGCCAAAGGAAATAATTATAAAAGTGGATGTCATGAAAAAAAAATATGGTATGAATCCTTGTATGTGAAATTATGTTGGTCCGAAAGCATTGCTATGATATATGGACCAGTGCAGGTTCTTCAGGTGGTGAGACTGCCTAAAACTGAATATACGATGAAAAAATTCCCAGCAACACAGCGCCACTGTATATTCCATGGTAGGGTGTGGACCCTAGTCCTATTAGGAGGGGTGGAGGCATTTCCCACCATGTATCCTCTGAAAACTGGAGTCGTGGGAGGACGGTGTTATCTCACGCTCCCCTAGACGTGTGATTATGACTGTCAGTTGCCTTTTGGGGAAGCTTGGTCAAGATAGTGACACTTCCACTTACGGGTTCTATTTGGAGTTAGGTCAATATAGTTGATGCTCCAAGATAGTCTAGCAGAGGAAGGATAGGGATGGAAGACTGAAGTAAGTTAGGGAGGAAGGATGAATAGAAATAGTTGAGAGTGTATGGGGATTTGACTTATACTGGAATTTACTGTTTTCCCTTTTTGAAAAGAGAATATGTAAATATGTCTATTTATAATTTCTTAACTGAATGTTGTTATGCTAAATGATTATAATTGAGGGATTTTGCGAACATTTTAAATAGTTTACTACCTTTTTTGAAATGAATGGTCTTGTTGATTGGATTGGACGCATACAAGAATTACTATAAGTTTGATAATTATTGTCATTAGTACATGTGAGAGCCTTGTATGTGCTAGCTACGCATGCATTTCTTGCACATGCACACTAGTATGTATAAGTTTTTTTTTATGTTTTTCTTACTGATAAAGTTGTTTATTTGATGTGGATGTATGAACCATATGTTATTTCCCTTGTATTGTAAATTACTCTAACTTTGGGACAAATTTTTTTGAAGGGTGGGTGTATGTAACAACCCTAATTAATTCTTTAATTATCATGAATGATAAATATTAGTTTAATGAATTATTAAAATAGATTTTATGGAGACTTTATTATAATATAATTATTGTTGGTAGTTGAACCAATTTATGGGAGGGATAAGGTGGTTGAGGGATTAATGAGGGGAAGGTGGTTGGAAAAAGGATGAGGCGAAGGAATATAAGGGGGAAGAGAGGACTCGGGAAGTGGATCTCTTTTTGGTTGAGTGATATTTTTGGTTTATGGGAAGGTGATAAATTTGGAGAGGGAGAAGGGAGGAAACAGTTTGGGCTGCATGAATTTTGCTTACAATTTCCTTGAGGACTCTCACAAGGGCACGTGTTGCTGGGAATTGTGGGCTTGGGGGCTAGGAAACCATAAGGAATCCTGGAGCTAGGGATCCATAGAGGTTGTTCCTAGTTGGCTAGGTGGTTAATACTCAGTTTTGGGTAGGATAACATCATCAACAACATTATCATCTTCAGGTTCAACATCAAATTGAGGTAAATACATTTCATTATCATTATGTTCATTATTATATTGTTGTTC
This sequence comes from Picea mariana, assembly GCA_032191745.1. Taxonomy (NCBI): domain Eukaryota; kingdom Viridiplantae; phylum Streptophyta; class Pinopsida; order Pinales; family Pinaceae; genus Picea; species Picea mariana. The sequence goes on along the minus strand of JASDQU010373435.1, from coordinate 68,724 downwards.
ATTATGTTCATTATGTTCATTATTATATTGTTGTTCATTATTTTTATTATGTTTTTGTTCATCATAATACTATTGTTCATCATTATACTGTTAAAACTGTCAATTATTATGCTGGAATAGTAAATAAAGAAGTAAATAAGATATAGTTTCTATATTTATATTTGTTTTTATGAGGCTCTGTATGCATAGGTCTTCCAATGAAGGATGTCATGTTTTTGAATCACCAATACTAATGTGTTGATTGCAATGGTGGAGGAGGCAAGAAGATCCCCAGTTGAATCCAATTCCTAACACTTTGTGGTTCTATCCACCAATTCTGCAACTAGGAGTGATGGGAAAATACCCCTCCCCACCAAAAGCAAGTGGTATTTGTGTTGCATGAAATTGAAAGTAGTCAATGTTCCCTGGTGTATTATGACAAGGGACTAATCGCCTCTGGTGGATCCTTGAAATCTTGCGGTGGTGAGTTTACCAATCACCTACGGGTTTTGGTGTAATGATAGTCGTCCTTTCAACAATTGGTATCTAAGCTAGAGGTCACGAGTTCAATACACACTTAGCTCACGCTAAGGGGGAGATTTTTACACAAAATTGCAAGTAGTCAGTGCTCCCCAGTGTAGCGTGACAAGGGACTAATCACCTCTCATGGATCCTTGAAATCTGGCGGTGGTGAGTTTACCAATCACCTGTGGGTTTTGGTGTAACAACAACCATACTTCCAACAATTTGTTACTCTTTCCAATTTCCATCACAGACTCCACCATTTTACTATTGATATCTCGTGCTTCATACACAATCGACCCACCCACATTATCTCCACCATCAGTCCGCTCGATCGAGTTCTTGTCATTTATGTTATCTTGAGCCAAGGCTTCCTCATCTAGAGTCTTTTCCATCCCTCTGTTCATTTATGCAGTAGAAAAATTGTAAACTTGAGGATGTGCCTCAGATCATATTATTACTTGGCTTGGACATGGATCAACCTCTGTGTGTCCTTCACCTCCGATTCAATTACTAAGAGGGGGGGTGAATCAGTAATAGAGCAATTTAATCCTTTTTAACCATATAATCCAAGTGTTATATCAATGTAGCATTATCATCCACTAACTATAGAGTAAATAAGAAATGAACAAATGAACAATCATACACATACACAATACACCACTATTTTATGTGGAAACCCAAAGAGGGAGAAAACCACAGAACGATTTTTCTTATATGTCTTAAAGAATTACATTCATTGGAAGCACTATTGTTTTCCATATTCAACTGGAAGGAGGCTCCAACCCCCTAGTTTCTCAGGCTACAACCTGCAAGAAAATCCAAGGAGGATACAACCAAAAGGAGGATACAACCCCATATGTTCTTCGGCTACAACCGGAAGGTGGATACAACCACCTGTCCTTGCCCCGTCCAACCAACCTGACGTATAAGTAGTATGATAGAACCACTTTCACACTATCACTTTGAGATATACTACTGTAAACCTGTACCAATAAACCTTCATCAAAAAACCTATACCAATAAACCTGAACCATGCATCAACCCGTACCTCAACCTATAGTCAATCTATACCATAAATAAATGCATCAACCATGCACCAACCTGTACCAAACAACCTGTAATCAACCTGTACCATAAACAAGTGCATCCGACCATGTACCAAATATGTACCAATCATGTATCAACTACTCATCAACTATGAATCATGAAGATGTACCAATATAATCAACTCTACACCTCATGTATGTGCCAACTCATCAACTACTTGTCTCAACCATGTACCCAACATGTACCTCAACCAAAAGCCCTCATCAATTTCATCATCCAAATCTGATTTGCAACTCTATTATAGACCTGGTGTATATGATCACATACCTTCAATCCTTCCTTAACTTTAACAACAAGAGACTAGCATTTTCATCAAACTTTTATTTAGTCTCACATGACTAGTTTTGCATTAGTCAACAACCCTAACTTGAAATAATCATAACTATGTACCTGTAACGAATAAAGATCTGAAAATATTACACAATGTTCTTCAATGTGTTTTATGCAATTCCTCCAGGTGTCGCTACTTGGAACCTCTCAGAAAAGGATTTATAGCAAAGATGGCAGACCTTATTGAATTCTGGTGTATTCTAAAGAGTGAACTTGTAGAGTGTGCCCCACACGAAATATTTTTTGTATGGATTTGAAAGTTTTACACAGAATACTACAAACTGTACTCTAACTAATGCATTTTGTCTTACTTAATTTGTATCTGTTATGAAGAAGTTATGACGTTTTTATTTGAAACACTTGTTTCAGATTAGTTTCAGGACTAGCCACAAACCCTATTTTCCACAGAGTGTAACTCCAAAACTACAATGCTCCATAAGCTTAAATTCATACCACATCTACTTGGATATGTTTTCTCAATGACCTTAGAAAGCATCATCAAAATAATTTATCCTCCCTTTAATTTTAGCCTTCTTTACTTTACCTTCTCTCTGAAATTCGGCTTAGATATCCTTTGGTTACCTCAGTTACTTGTAGATATTCAATATGCTCAAGTGTGATATAAAATGAGAGAGCCTTGCCTCTTATTTATACTTTCATGTAGCTTCCTCAAGGGGTTACCTTTTAACCATCTTAACCCACTTTCCTTATTTTAGGATTAATCAACTTCTAACCACTTGTCCAATTAGTAATTTCTCCATTAACTTTATTATTTAAATAATTTATTTTGTATCGAGTTTGACTTATAGTACACTCATCACTTCACTTTACCTCAAGGGGTTACCTTCTAACCATATTAAACCACTTTCCTTATTTTAGGGCTAACCCACTTCTAACCACTTGTCAACTTAGTAATTTCTCCATTAAATTTATTATTTAAATAATTTCTTTTATATTCACTTTGAATTATAGTACACTCATCACTTCACTTTATTATTTACCTTCTCAAAATCTCTTAAACCACTTTGACTACTTTGTCCTTTTGGGGCTTCTAGATGACTCATGAGGGTTCTCCAACTTCACATGGCTATAAATCTCTAATCGTGAGAGTTATGTGACGTTCCACATACCACTAGAAATGGAATGACATGTATTATCCATATATAATAGTATTGCTTGAAAATATATCAAAACTCATACCATTATCCATCAAACAAACTTGGTTCCATTACCCAAACCTGGGTTCTCCAACTTCCTTCAAGGGTTGACATCAATGACAACCAACCTTAATCAACAATCTACCCCTTTGGCATTGATAGCAACACTCTGATGCAATATTGAAATCATGTCATGTAATACTGAAGTTATATCACTCAAGCTCCCCCTAGAAACATGCATCTATCCTCTGCATCTGATAAATCTCTCTCCCTTTATCATCAATGGAAAAAGTATTTTTCCATCTGGGGTTGCTCCCCCTAACTAAACTATCCTCTTTATGGTGCTTCCTCGTGTACGTCTAACACATATAAGATAAGCATTCAAAAGAATTCATTTTGGAGTAGAAATAACTCTGAGTCTCTGGAGAAGATACTCAAAGGTTTCCCGTGGAAGTGGTTTTGTAAAAATGTTTGCCACTTGTTCTTTTGTGCCCACATACTCAACTCTGATGTTTTTTTCTACAACCTATTCCTGTAGAAAGTGATACATGATTGGAATGTTCTTCATCTCGGAGTGCATCACCGGGTTCTTTGAGATATCGATGGCACTTGTATTATCACAATAGATTGGAAGGGGATCATCGTATTCAACATGTATATCTATCAGAGTTTGTTTCATCCAAAGAACCTGTGTACAACATGTTGTTGTTGCAATATACTCTTACTCGGCTATAGATAAAGATATTGATGATTGTTTCTTGCTTAACCATGATACTAAACATTCACCTAATTAGAACACTTCTCCACTGGTGCTTCGTCGGTCATCAATACAACCTGCCCAGTTTGCATCTTTGTAGGCAATAAGTGGTAGATCCTTTCCTTTTGGATACCATAATCCAAACTCTTATGTTCCTTTGAGATATCTAAAAATCCTCTTCACTGCTAATACATGTGATTCCTTTGGTACTATTTTAAATCATGCCACATGTCCAATTGCCTGCATTACATCTGGTTTGGATGTTGTCACATATAGTAGGCTACCAATAATTGACCTGTATTGCCTCTGATATGTAGACTTTGAATCATCACATTTGCTCAACTTGCAACTGGTTTGCATGGGAGTGATAAATAGTTTGCAATCTTCCATTCTAAACCTATTTAGCATTTCTATGATATACTTGGTTTGAGAAATAAAAATTCATTGGTTTCTTTGACGTATCTGAAGTCCCAGAAAGAAGGATAGTTCTCCAAGTAATGAAATTGCAAATTCATTCTGCATATCCTTTGCAAATGTCTGGCTTAACCTGTCATCATCACTACCAAAAATAATATCATCAACATAAACTTCAATTAATAAAATATTATCTTGACTTACCTTGACGTAGAGTTTGTTGTCTGCACTTCATTTTTTGAACCCCGCCTGTTGTAGATATTTATCCAGTCTAGAGTACCATGCTCTAGGATTCTGTTTAGACCATACAAGGCCTTCTTTAATTTACACACAAAATCTGCGTTCTCTAACAACTGAAATTATTCTGGTTGTTCATTGTAGACTTATTCTTCAAGTTCCTCATTCATAAAAGTTGATTTTACATCCATCTAATACACTTTAATATTTTTGGAGCATGCATAAGCTAAAATAAATCGGATTGCTTCCATTCTGGAAACTAGGGAAAATGTCTCTTCAAAGTCGATTCCTTCAACCTATGTATATCCTTTACATACCAATCTAGCTTTGTTCCTTATAACCTGTCCATCGTTATTCAATTTATTCATGTATACCCACTTTGTGTCGATCACATTCTTATCCTTTGGTCTTGGAACCAATTCTCGAGTGTCAGTTTTTTCTATTTGATCCAATTCTTCATCCATGGCCTTATTCCAAAATTCATCCTTGTTGGCCTCTTCCAAACATATTGGTTCAATCGTAGATGAGAGTTCTAGGTGCGTTTGTTCTGGTGAACAAATTCTTCTTCTAGTCTCAACTCCTGCATCTTTGTTTATGATAATCTCATATAAAGGATGATTCTTTTGTACTCGTCTTCTAAGTATCTTTGGAGGCACTTGTCAAACTTGTTCTTCTACTTCTGTCGGATCCTCTTCATCTTCCCCTTCTACTTCTTTTTCATCTTTTGTTTCTTATTTGAAAAGTTGTTCCATTGTTTCATTTTCTTCTTCCTTTAAATCTTATCTATCTGTTTCATCAATTGTTACGTTGATGCTTTCCACAGCTTTGTTCAATCTCAGGTTGTAACATTTGTATGCTTTCCTTGTACTTGAGTAACCAACAAGTACTCATTTGTCCACACGAGAGTCAATTTTTCTCATTTTTCCATCTTCTCTTTTGATGTAGCATTTGCTTCCAAAAACTCTGAAGTGCTTCACATTTGCTGGTGTTCCTTTCCATGGCTCATAACGAGTTTTGTCAGTGTTTTTCTGAGCATTACTCTATTTTGAATGTGAACTATTGTATGCATTGTCTGTGTCCAAAAAATATCTGTCAATTTGGAATCCATTAGCATTGTTCGTGCCATTTCTTGTACTATCTTGTTCTTTCTTTCAACAACTCCATTATGTTGATGTGTCCTAGCACGAAGAATTTTCTTTTTATTCCATGATTGTTGCAGTAGCCCATAAATTCCTTTGAAGTGAGCTCTTCTCCATTATCATATCTCAAGCATTTGATTTTTGAATCCATTTCATTTTCAACCATTTCCTTGTAGATCTTGAAGTTTTCAAAAGCTTCTGACTTATTCTTGAGAAAGAAAACTACAGTTATTCTTGTATAATCATCAACTAATAACATAAAGTATTTCTCACCTTTTAAACCCTTTGTTGTAGTTGGTCCAACTAGATCAATATGTACAATTTCCAGTGGTCTTGTTGTTGAATATTCCTTTGATTTGAACCTGGTCTTTGTTTTTTTTTCTTGTTGACAATGCTTGCATAAAGTGTTGGTTGGTTTCGTGATCTGGGACATTTCTCTGACTGCTTCTCTTTTGCTGACTTTGACAAGGTTATCAAAATGTATGTGACCCATTATTTTGTGCCATAGCCAAATTTCATCTTCCTTTCCTAGACAACACTTTTCATTTCCAATTTCACTTAACACATATATGTTTCTTGAAGTTCTTGCAGTTGTAGCAATCAATTTTCCTGAACCTTCTTTTCTTATCTCGCACTTTTGTGAATCAAAAGTAACTTTATGACCTTGGTCACACATTTGATTCACACTTATAAGATTATGTTTCATATCTTCTACTAGTAGAACATTTTCTGCTTTTGTATTCTTGTTCCCAATTCTGTCTGTGCATTTTCCAATGATTTTAGTTGAATCATCATTTCCGAAGGAGACTGATCCATCTCTTTCCTTTCTTAATGTAAGAAACCTGTCTCTATCACCTGTCATGTGTTTTGAACAACCACTGTCAATATACCAACCACATTTCTTCTACTTAGCTTGTAGAGTGAGGGTGCATTCTTTATTGTTGTAGTGATCATGCTTTCTTATCCATGTCATTTTATGAGGTTCTTGTCTGTGATTGTTGTTGTTCCGTTGTGGTTCTCTAGGATGAATTGTCATTATGCAATCTTTGGCCATGTGTCCAAAGTTGTTGCACTTATAGCATTCCACTTTAGTGCTTAATGATTCAAACATGTTGTAAGTTCTTCTCTGTATTTCGCTAGGCCTTCTTGGATAACCCTTTTGTGTATGACTTTCAAAGTTGTTTATGTTCATGTTGTTATCTCTGCAGTTCACAGTTTTATGTCCAAAATTATTACATGAATAACATAAACCAAAAAAGATAGTTTGATATCTGGGAGTTGAAGATCTTTTGAAATGAGGTGCTCTTATGAATCTTTCTTCTTCCTGAGACCTATCTATTTCTGTCGATCGTTGATTCTGAAATCTAAATCTTCTCGGTGGAGCAGTGTCCCTGTAATTTTCTCTGTAGACCTTCCTATCCCATTTAATTGTTTCTGCATATCTTTTTGGATATATTTCTCATTCTGTTGTTTTGGAACTTGATCCCTTTTCTATCTGATTATATCAAATTCCAGACTTGTCATGATTGGGCCTTTGACTACTGATAATGTCATTCAAAACTTCTGAGTTGTTCTATATATTTTTCTTTTGAAGATCCTTTCTTAATGTGACAATCTCCGCCTCCAAATTTTCAATGATCTTGTCTCTTCCTTCTAGTTGTTCTTTGAGTGCTTCTTCAATTCTTTTATCTTCTTCAATTTGAACCTTCAAATTGTGATGATTTGTTCTAATTCCTAAGTGTCTTATTTCTTGTCTAGTTCCACTTGTAGCTTCTTGTTTTCCTCTTTTCTCTTCTGATAACTTCTATGACACTTAACAATTCCTCTCGGTAGTCAACTTCTGCCTCTTCAATTTCTTCTTCGAATTATTCATATTCTTCTTCAGCTTATTCATATTCTTCTTTGGAGTCTTGTTTATCAGAGTCTTATACTTCCATTAATAGAAATCTCTATGTCTCACTATCACTAACTCCATCTTCATCTGATGATGAGATGTCTTCTTTGGTGCATAAGTTTTTTTTGAAAAATTTCTTTCTGGTTCTTTTGTCTTTATATGTTTGTTTGTTTTTTGAGTAGCCTTCATTATTTCTCTTTTTTTTATGAGGACATTTGTTAGCAAAATGACCAATACCATCACAATTAAAACAAATTAAAAGCAACTTACCTCTATACCTGTCGTCGATTCCCTTGTTCAGTCTTTTGACAAAGTTGACCACTTCTTCATCATCTTCTAAGACGTCACTATTGTTGCGATGTTATTTTTCTTGTTTCTTTCCATTTTTCTTTGATCTTTTGGATGCTTTGAAGGATGCTTCTTTTACATCTGGATTTTCATGTTCAGTTCTCATTTCATATGCTGTGAAGATTCCATGTGGTTCGTTCATGCTTATTGAGTTTAGATCTACTCTTTCTTCTAGTGTTGATATCTTAGGGTCAAATCTCATAGGAAGAGATCTTAGTACCTTCTGAACAATTACAAATTCTTGAATTTCTTCTTTCAATCCCATGATTGAATTTACTATTTCATCGATTCGTAAGAAGTAAGATGCAATATTATCATTTTCCTTCATCTTTAGTTGTTCGAACGGACCTTTGTAAGTTTGAAGCTTTTGTTTCTTTGAATTTTGAATATCCTTCATAAATATTTCGAAGCTTGTCCCAAATCTCTTTAGCGGATTTGCAATGTGCAACTTTGGTAAATATTGTTTCACCAAGACCATTCAGAAGTGCATTTTTGGCTTTGGAATTATTCTCACCGAGTTTCACTGCTTTGTCATTTGTTGGCGGAACTGCTGGTACTGTGTATCCCTCTACAATTGATTTCCAAATTTCAAATCCATGTGTCTATATATATTTCTTCATCCTTATCCTCCAAAATGCATACTTTTGTTCATCAAACTACGGTAATTCATTTTTATACAAGTTGTTGCTCTCCATGATCTACCTTTCAGTGGTTAAACTGATTTCTGAAGAAACTTGCTCTGATACCAATTGTTGGATTACTAAGAGGGGGGGGTGAATCATTAACAGAGAAATTTAATCTTTTTTAACCATATAATCCAAGTGTTATATCAATGTATCATTATCATCCAATAACTGCAGAATAAATAATCGATGAACAAATGAACAATCATACACATTCACAGTACACGAGTGTTTTACGTGGAAGCCCAAAGTGGGGGAAAACCATAGAATGTTTTTTCTTATATGTCTTGAAGAATTACGTTCATTGGAAGCACCAACTTCCTTTGTTTTCCAGCTGCAACTGGAAGGAGGCTCCAACCCCCTTAGTTTCTTAGGCTACAACCCGAGCGAAGCTCCAACTCCCCGATTCTTTGGCTACAACCAGAAGGAGGCTACAACCCCTATGTTATTTTGCTACAATCGGAAGGTGGCTACAACCACCTGTCCTTGCCTCATCCAACCGCCCTGATGTATAAGTAGTACGATGGAACCATTGTCACACTATCACTTTGATATATATTGTTGTAAACCTGTACCAATAAACCTTCACCAAACAACTTGTACCAATAAACCTGAACCATGCATCAACATGTACCTCAACCTATAGTCAACATGTATCATAAACAAGTGCATAAACCATGCACCAACTTGTACCAAACAACCTGTGCCATAAACAAGTGCATCCAACCATATACCAAGTATGTACCAATCATGTATCAACTACTTATCAACTATGACTCATCAAGATGTACCAACATCATCAACTGTACACCTCATGTATGTGCCAACTCATCAACTACTTGTCTGAACCATGTACCCAACATGTACCTCAACCAAAATCCCTCATCAATTTCATCATCCAAATCTGATTTGTAACTCTGTAATAGACCTGGTGTATATGATCACATAACTGCAAACTTTCCTTAACTTTAACAACAAGAGACTAGAATTTTCATCAAACTTTCCTTTAGTTTCACATGACTAGTTTTGGATTAGTCAACAACCCTAACTTGAAATAATCATAACTCTATACCTGTAATTAATAAATATATGAAAATAGTACACACTGTTCTTCGGTGTGTTTTATGAAATCCCTCCAAGTGTCACTACTTGGAACCTCTCAGAAAAGGAGTTATAGAAAAAATGGCATACCTTGTTGAATTTTGGCTTATTCTAGAGAGAAAACTTGTAGAGCGTGCCCCACATAGAATATTTGTTGTATGGATATGAAAATTTTACATAGAATACTACAAACTGTACTTTAACCAACACATTTGGTCTTACTTAATTTGGATCTGTTATGAAGAAGTTATGATGTTTTTACCCGAAACACTTGTTTTAGACTAATTTCAGGACTAACCACAAACCCTATTTTCCATGGAGTGTAACTCCAAAAATACAACAACCCACAGCTTGAAATTTGTACCACAACTACTTGGATATACTTTCTCAATGACCTTAGAAAGCATCATCAAAATAATTTATCCTCCCTTGAATTTCGACTTTCTTTACTTCACCTTCTCTCTAAAATTCGGCTTAGATATCCTTTGGTTACCTCAGTCACATGTAGATATTCAATATGCTCAAGTGTGATATAAAATGAGAGAGTCTTGTCTCTTATTTATACTTTCATGTAGCTTCCTCAAGGGGTTACCTTTTAACCATCTTAACCCACTTTCCTTATTTTAGGGTTAACCAACTTCTAACCACTTGTCCAATTAGTAATTTATCCATTAACTTTAATATTTAAACAATTTATTCTGTATCCACTTTGACTTATAGTACACTCATCACTTCACTTTACCTCAAGGGGTTACCTTCTAACCATCTTAAACCACTTTCCTTATTTTAGGGCTAATCCACTTCTAACCACTTGTCAACTTAGTAATTTCTCCATTAACTTTATTATTTAAATAATTTCTTTTGTATTCACTTTGAATTATAGTACACTCATCACTTCACTTTATTATTTACCTTCTAAAAATATTTTAAACCACTTTGACTACTTTGACCTTTTGGAGCTTCTAGATGACTCATGAGGGTTCTTCAACCTCACATGCCCATAAATTTCTAAGCGTGAGGAGTTATGTGAAGTTCCACATACCACTGGAAATGGCATGACATGTATTATCCATATAGAATATTATTACCTACAAATTTATCAAAACTCATACCGTTATTCATCAAACAAACTTGGGTCTCTCCAACTTCCTTCAAGGGTTGACATCAATGACAACCAACCTTAATCAACACACAAAGGTTGATCCATGTCCGAGCCAAGTAATAATCTTCTCTAAGGCGCATCCTCAAGTTTACAAATTTTCTACTGCATAAATGAACATAGGGCAAAAAAAGACTCTAAATGAGGAATCCTTGGCTCATGATAACATAAATGACAAGAGCTTGCTCTCGAGCAGACCGATGGTGGAGATAATGTGGGTGGGTTAATTGTGTATGAAGAACTAGACATCAGTGGTAAAATGGTGGAGTCTGTGATGGAAATTGGAAAGAGTAGCAAATGCCCTCTATTAATTTATGCAGTAGAAAACTTGTAAACTTGAGGATGCGCCTCAGAGAGGATTATTACTTGTGTCGAACATGGATCAACCTCTATGTGTCCTTCACCTCCGATTTGACCCTTCTCCAATCTTTCACATGGCCACACAATTCAAATTCAACATGGTTCCTTCCTTCATGGACAGAGTGTCAAACCCTCGGTTCCCTTGCAGCGGACTCTCCTTCTCTGAGCATGAATGACCAACAACCATACGCTCTGATACGACTTGTTGGGGTCGAGCTTGCATAACATATTTATAAACAGAGAAAATAATGAAAACACAACACACAACGAAGAAAAAGTGGGCAATGATATCATTTCAATTGCTTAGCGAACAATGAAGAAATAATTTACAAGTCTCATGAAGCACTTCACCGACTTCCATATTTAAATAGGAAATTCTCGAGCGTTTCCAAAAATATGAAAAACCAAAAGCTTAAGAAAACTCCCTTCTATTGTAACTCTAAAATGTGTATTGTTTTCAGAGATATGAACAGCCAAACACTTGAGAAACCTCCCTTGCTGTAAAGTGTGTTGTGACCACCTAACAATGTTTAAGCGAACCTTCATCACTATAAAATTATGAGTGTGGATTTCCCAATTATAAAAAGAAACAAACAAAAACACCAAAACCTGATTGGTATACATTCATTTATCTCGTCAAACATTAATATATTTTGGGCTTGGGATGTTTTACGTCTCCATTCATTGGAAGAGAGTTACGCATGCATTGACAAGCATTAAGGAGAAATAACTTCTCTTCAAGCCGCATTAAGTAAATCCTGGTGAGAACTTTGGCATTAAGTATCGTATCAAGCTTGAGTAGGTCTTGACGTAGAAATAAACGTTATCGCCGCCCCCACATCCCAATTAAAGACATCCGCCCAAAGATATATTCACATCACAATCGTGTATATTAAACAGAAAGAGGATATATTCATCATTTTCATTTACATTAACCAGCGTGTTCAAAGATTTTATTTTCATTCGCGAACGTACGAATATTTCAGTATGATATTCACACAATAATCACGGTGCTTTCCACCTTCGAACCCAATTAACTGAATAGTCCAGCATCCAAATCATTAGCTTTATAAACAATAATAATTTGGTTTTGGTTTGGTTAAATGTTTTATTTTTTGGGTTTTTTTTTTGGTAACATGTAAATTTGGATAAAATTGTTATTTTTTATTCTTTAAATTGTATTTTTAAATGTATAAATGGATGCAGTTTATTGAAAAATCATTGAGACACTGAAACAAATATTGATTATACAAACTTAACCACTCAAATCTGCAAATTCAACTACTCGTCACAAAATTTCACAAGATTTCAAACAAAATCAAACAAAAAAATCAAACAACATATAATCGAAATAAAAAAACCAACATTTAAGTATACAGTACCGATCAATTATGATTGTACGTTAAAGAATTTCTCATTTAGGTAATACAGTACTATTCAATCATGATTGTACGTTAAAGAAGAATCATATAGCGGCCATGTTCTTCAGCTTTAAGTTTAAGAAGGCCTAGCTGTCTACTAGATGTCATTGGAGCGGATACCGTCAAAAATCTTTCAGATCCTTCGGAGGCTCACCTTCAACTTCTTATGGAATGATAATGCAGACAAGCGCCGTTTTCATCTTTGCTGTTGGCAAGAGTTGTCAAAGCCTCGTAAGGCAGGGGGTTGGGGTCTAAAACATCTTCCCATTTTTAACTCAGCGCTCCTGGCCAGCTCTTTCTGGAGAGCCCTTACCCACGATAGCATCTTGAGCCGCATCATCAAATCAAAGTACTTGGGCACCTTACCACTTCATGACTGGATGAGAAAGCCTTCTCTCCAACATCATAGGGCGTCCCCTTTTTGGAAAGGGATGGTTGCATCATCACAGGTGATTCTCCATTGGTTACGGTGGAAGCCCGACACTGGGCAAGACATTCACATTGGCAGGGATATGATACTTGGCATGGGAGACCGATCATACCTCTCACCCCTGCTGTGTGCGAGACTAGAGGAACAGAACATCACCTTCCTGGCACAAGTTTCTCTACAGACCCATCCCCTTTCCCTCCTGGATGATTGGTTGAACAGTGATTCCTTGTTACTTGAAGGGACGCTTGCCCTTGAATGGATGCATTACACAGCGGCACTTAAAGGAGCAGGGATCACCCTTACGACTGAGCCTGATATATTTTTGTGGGCCGGGGGAGATGCCATAGGCTCTGTCACTGTAAAAAATATATATGCTGCCTATCAAAAACAGTTGGGGGATGAGACTGATCGATCTTGGTTTCGCCTTATTTGGAAGTGGCAGGTCCCGTTAAAACAGAAAATTTTCACCTGGCTGGCGGGTAGAGAGAGGCTTCTCACTTGGGAGGCGCTCAGACATAGGGGCTGGGAGGGACCAGGCATATGTTCTTTGTGCAAACAGGATTCGGAGGACATACACCATCTCTTGGTGCATTGTTTTTTTACAAAACAAATTTGGAATCTTCTGATCAATTATTTCTCTATTTCCGTGGCCTGGAAAGGACCCACCTTTTCGGCCTGCCTCACTGACTGGATCACTCAAAAATCGGCTCCTCCGACACTGGAGGTCTGCATGTGCTGGCAGGTTTGGAAGGAGAGGAACTCTGTTATTTTTGAAGACCGTATCCCTTCTATTCTGGCAGTCTTCCACATAGTGAGGGACTCTTTCCAGTGGCAGCCAGCATTGAACAAGACCTTCACGCCCAAGGTTTGTGAGATCACATTGTCTCCTGGATATTCGCTGGCTTGTTTCGATGGTGCGGCGGAGAGCACTGGTCATTGTTGTGGGGCAGGGGGCTTCTTCAGAACTCATTCAAAGAGAATCACTAAATGGTTCATGAATTGTGGTGAAGGGACGAATACAAAAGCAGAGCTTTTGGGATTATGGACATCCCTTTCTCTTGCCTCCTTTTGGTCAATCGATCACCTACTGGTCTTGGGGGACTCGCGGGTCATTATCGATTGGATCAGCCAAAAGAGTTTGCTTCGCTCGGTCAACATAGAAGGCTGGAAGGACAAAATACAGGGCCTCTCTAATCGGTTCTTGGACATCAGTTACAGGCATATTTCCAGATCTTTCAACAATGAAGCGGATGCCTTATCCAAGCGAGCCCTCGGCGGTGTGATCGGGAGACTTTCGATTTTCCATTGTGAGAATGGATCTGAAAGCAACATCACCCACATAAATCTCTTTGAAGGTGGTGGGCGAGAGCCCTAATTCGGGTTTTCTTTATTGACTGTTTGTGCCTCATTGTTTCTTCCCTGATAACATTTTTACATCTACCTTCTTTTGGCTGGTCTTACACCATTGCAGATCGCGGTCAGCATTCATCAGAAGATTGATGTGTGTCAGTGCTTTTTGTAATTTTTGCCAAATTGTTTCTAGGTGTATCGCTTATCATCATTTTCTGTTGTTTTTTGCTGTTAACTGCGTTCACTGTTTGGATTGTTTGTGTTTCTTTATTTTTGACTTGAGGTGCGTGCTTCCCTCATCAACAGGTGTTGGCTTGACAGAGCTAGTATATGTAAATGATTTTATATTTTAAATATAATATCGAGTCATTTTTCCTTGGAAAAAAAAGTTTAAGAAGATAAAAAGAACAAAAAGCCAAAAAGTCTTTCAGAAAATAGAAAAGAATTTTTGTTGTGATCTCTAAGGCAATTACGAAACGTGAGATATAGAAATCTAAATAGCTAGTGATGCTTACTTTGAATTTTTTTTTTTTTTTTTAAAACATTGATGTTGCTCACATTTTTACAACAATGTTAAACATGAAACAATTAACAAGTTTGATACAATCATGATTTAACCAACAAAGGAGAAAGAAACAACAATGTTTTGACAAACTAAGAAGTAAGAAAAAAAAACACACTTTAAAAGTAATAACATGAAGTTGCATTGTAAAATACAAAGTGTTCCATGTCCTCAAGTGAATTGATACTAGGGAAACAATTAACAAATTTGATGCAATCATGCTTTAACCAACAAATAACAAAGAAACAACAATGCTTAGACAAACGAAGGAGTAAGGAAAAAAAAAATTAATAACACTCACAATTACAACTTTTAAAATAAGTAATAACATGAAATTGCATTGCAAAATACAAAGTGTTCCATGTCCTCAAGTGATACTAGGGTTGTTACAAATGCAATCCAAACACTACTAAAAACTATAAAGTAACAAAATCTCCAAAATCTATGATCATATTGTTTCATTGCAAATCAAATTGAGAAAAAAAAAGTATTTACATTGTTCTATAGTGAAATTTTTGAGTTTGAAATCATAAAAGTACACTAATCTCTACATGGGACTCATTGTAGATTGGTAAAAGTATTTACATTGTTTGACTCTAGTGAAATTTTTGAGTTCCAAATCACTAAAAGTAAACTAATATCTTCATCTGACTCATTGTAGATTGGTGACAAAGAAATTAATTCCACAAATTCTAATGGATTAGGATCATCAAACTCAGTTTTTGTTTTATTGATTTGTAAATGGAGGGATTATGACTTGTTTGTCTCGTCCAAGTGGATACTATTGAAGAAATAGAAATTAAATTTACAAGGTCTCTGTAAATATCCTTAACTCAGTTCAAACTTCTTCAATCATTGTTCATTCACCAACATGTTTGAAAGACTTGCTTTCTGTTTGGTTACTTGTTTACATTCAGTTCTTAATCAGCCACACATTTGCACATACAATACTTTACCAAGCAATACATGATATTATTTAACATGTCATTGCATGCCTTGAGTGAGGAGTATGGGTAGCGCTAAGCTATACCACAAAGTGTCCATAGAAAACAACGAATTGACAACATACATGTGAGAGTTGTATGGGAATCTAAATCTTTGTAGCCAACATAATGCCTAGCATTGTTACACTTGGTGAAATTACTCAACACTCAAACACAATAAATAATTGAGTTATAAGAAACAATACTTTACATGCTTGATATTGTTGCATCTACACAAATTCAAATCATCAACACATTCAAAGGAAAATGATGGATTATAGAAATCAAGTAGAGTTTGGGATTTGTGTAGTTAGCAAGGATTCACTAACTAGTGATTCAATAAGAGAAAAAAAAAAAGTCATGGCATGGGTGTTTCCAGACGATTATTGATCTTAGTGATGAATATTGAGCATTGTTGACAATCGACTGGGCATAAGAAAGCACACAAACAAGTATGACTTACCAATGTAGTATTTTGGAGAGTTTTGGGCATACATACTACATCTCAATGAATTAGCCATGATTTTGTGTTCAAGAAAATATTTAAAACCCAAGCAACAAATTCAAACCACAATGGAAACAAGCATACTGATTCATTCACACAACGATCAAACCACCATGACAACAATTTTTTTTACCTTGGAAACACAAGTGGGAAAACTAGCAATAGAATGGCTATCCTCAATCTATTATTATCAAGTGATATAGAGAATTACATAGTATCATGGCTCTCTTGGCCATTAACAGTCAACTCTACAAGAAATTTCACAGTCTTTTCCAAACTCTATCAAGGGAACCCCCTTCTTCTTCCTTTTTCCTACATTTTTATTAGACAACCAAGAGTGTTTATTTTCTTCTAGTGGAAGCCAAAAGATCAAGCATCTTTAACACTTAGCTCCCCATTGCAGCGCTCCCTTTTTGGATTTATTTATTTATTTATTTTTTTTTAATTTTATGTCTTTCTTGGAGATATAAAGGCTTTGTTTTTAATGGGCTGACCAACATGCCAATGACCACCATCACCCTTTTGTCATTCCACTATGCTTCTCATATGCCAATTAATTCTCATAGAATTGAGTCTATCATCATTCATGCTTATTGCAGATCGCTTTCAAATCACACCTCCCCATTGTGAGGCTTTTGGTCTCCAAAAGATAATCAGTGGGAGAGATGGAAGCACATGGCCTTCACTTGCTTCTCCAAGTCCACCATTATCTCAGTCTTGAAATTCACTTGCCTCTTGTTTGATCCCTTTGAGCTGCTAGTTTTCCTTTGTTCTGCAACCACCAAAGGCATTCTTTCTCTCCTGATATGTGCTTTGATGAGGTAGGCCTTACCAATTTTATGTAAGCAATATTTTTTCTCTCTTTGTAGAAAACTGCATATCTTTCCCATAGGTAGGGATTTCCAAACATCACCTCACATGCATCTAGTGGTACAAATTGTCTTTCTGCTTCATCCACATAAGTAGTGTTAAAGACAAACTTGATTTTACATCGCCAAGTGATTCTCATAACAAATTTATCTTGCAACCATGCTAGTGAACTTGGATGTACCAGATCATAGATTTCTAGGCCAAGCTCATCAACTAATGCTTCATAAATCAAATTAAACTAGGAACCACTATCAAACAAATCATTTACCTTGTGATTCTTCACTTGAATCTTGATTCATAATAATGCATTCCTTTTTCCAATCACCCTTAGTTTTTGCAACGTGGTGTAGACTTTGGGTTTGTCCAGATCATAGGTGTTATATACCATTGTTTCTTTTGTCTTGATGGCTATATTATTTGATATTTTATTGGGATTATGCCTCTTTGGATGCAATTTGGATGAAGTTTCCATCACTTCTCATCTGCATGCCCATCCATGTCACAATGTTTGCAATTCCTATAAGGGTCTCTCCTCTTTTAGCCAATGTATATGATCTTCTTGAATTTCAACTTTTTAGTTTCTCTTGGACCTTTTTTAACTACCCCTTGTTCAAGTCTAGCTTGATATAGAGTGCCTTATTGCTTATGTCGTCTATGCTCTTCACATTAAGAAGAAACAACTACCTTTGGACATGGCTGAATAAATCTCCAAGGCACTTCACCACCACTATAGTCTCTTCCAAGGAGATACCCATATTGATGAATTACTTCTTGAATTTAGAAGTGTACTCTTTCACACCTTGTTCTTATTATTATTGAAGATACTTCCATTTCATGAGTTTCTCTTCTTTGTAGCTTATGGGATAAAAGTATGAATTCAAAAAAGCCTTGAAATCCTCATATTTTGTGGTCATGGGTTTCTTGCCTATCCTCAGTGCATCCACATAACCCTCCCATGATAGGAGAGCATGTTTAGACATATTCAAACAGGAAAAATATATCCACTATGATTCTTGAATTTGATAAAGACCAAGATAGACTTCCATTTGTTTAAAACAGTTATTCAAAAATTCAGCATTAAGTTTACCATCAAACATTGATATATCAAACTTCACTTCAACTTTGAAAGGAACACTAGGTGATGAAAAAAGAATTATGTCATTGCATGAGTTTCTAGGCATCTCACCTTTGCAACGTTTTGAGCCAACCTTGTGTTCCCCATGCCCAGTGTCTACTTGTAATACCCCTAGGTTGAACCCAATATTGTAAATGATATGTTTTCTAGGTTGGTGAGTCAGGATGTTTTGGGATGGAGTGCATGTGTATATATGTTTGGGCTGTAGTTCCTATATGGTATGAGGTCGGAGAACCTAGATGCTAAAGGAAAGTGAGTCTATCAATGTAAATTGGAATCACACTCAGATATATATTAATAAATACGTCATTTTTGTAGACCAAGCCAAACAAAAGAGTATGGGGGGTTAGGATTCCACAAGAGGGAAATGGGGCTAGGACTTGAGAAGAGGGGATAAGTTAAGGGGGCTTAAGTGAAGGGAATATAATAATATATTCCGAAAGGCATAAGTATTTATGATATGATTTTATCCTAAGTTCATAAAGTGGTGGAATGAATTATCAAGTGGGGGACAAAGTAGTTCTTTGAGTGCCATGTGTAAAAAAAGGCACATGCATATTTAAAGGGGGATTTTAGTGCAAGTGGAGGACATTCTCATTCATTCTATATTTCATAATTTGAATCTTGCCTAGAGAGGGTGAGGGAGGAAGTCATTGTAACCTGATAGTATTATGAACCCTATAAATCCTTGGGGGTTTGGGTTGAAGAAGATGTTTGTTAGGCATGTGGGGCATTCTTTGTGAGTGAGAGAATTGGTGGGAATATGTTTTCCTATGTGTTGGCCTAGTGGGTGTCATAACTCTTTGAGAGAAACTTGTGTTTCAAGTGCCATAGTTCTTTGGGACTTTCTAGCCGACTTGTTGTTGAATCCTTAGAAGGGAATGGGTACATTCGAAGGACTGTGGAGTAGTGAATGGGTACACTTCCTAGGGTGGGATAGACTATGGAGAATGAGACG
>JASDQU010373435.1:33048-49300 GCA_032191745.1 Picea mariana | reverse complement strand
AATGTAAATTGGAATCACACTCAGATATATATTAATAAATACGTCATTTTTGTAGACCAAGCCAAACAAAAGAGTATGGGGGGTTAGGATTCCACAAGAGGGAAATGGGGCTAGGACTTGAGAAGAGGGGATAAGTTAAGGGGGCTTAAGTGAAGGGAATATAATAATATATTCCGAAAGGCATAAGTATTTATGATATGATTTTATCCTAAGTTCATAAAGTGGTGGAATGAATTATCAAGTGGGGGACAAAGTAGTTCTTTGAGTGCCATGTGTAAAAAAAGGCACATGCATATTTAAAGGGGGATTTTAGTGCAAGTGGAGGACATTCTCATTCATTCTATATTTCATAATTTGAATCTTGCCTAGAGAGGGTGAGGGAGGAAGTCATTGTAACCTGATAGTATTATGAACCCTATAAATCCTTGGGGGTTTGGGTTGAAGAAGATGTTTGTTAGGCATGTGGGGCATTCTTTGTGAGTGAGAGAATTGGTGGGAATATGTTTTCCTATGTGTTGGCCTAGTGGGTGTCATAACTCTTTGAGAGAAACTTGTGTTTCAAGTGCCATAGTTCTTTGGGACTTTCTAGCCGACTTGTTGTTGAATCCTTAGAAGGGAATGGGTACATTCGAAGGACTGTGGAGTAGTGAATGGGTACACTTCCTAGGGTGGGATAGACTATGGAGAATGAGACGTTGTGAGGTGGGATTACTGCTAAAGTTGGTGTTATTGGGCCTTGTCCTAAGTTGTGTGTTGTTGGACTTTAGTTTGGCTTATGTAGCCTTTTCCCTAGTGGAGTCATAGCCCCAGCTCATGGGTGAATCTATTGTTGAGAGAGAATGAGCAACAAAGTCTATGACTGTGAGGAACGTCTGAGGTCTGCAACTAGTTGGCGATTTTCAGCAAAATATAAGTGTTCTTTTATGTGTGTTTACTTGTTGAAAATTGCTTGTCAACGTGTATTATGTTTAACTTTGTTATGTTGTAATTATACATAGTTATGCATGGAATGTATGATGTTAGCACTACATAATTGTTACATATGAAGGGAATATTAATTATGTTGGTATCAACAGCCTGGAAAAAGGCATGGGTATGCTAGTAATTAGTATCAGATCTTAATATAAGAGAATATGAGCCTTCATGAAGGCTGTAATTAGTGAATTGATGGCATCGAAGTTTTGATGGACAAGATTGAAAGAAAATTCAATAATTTAAGTCAATGATAGAAGTCGGGAATTAGTGACATTCACCCAAAATGGAGTTTGGAGTGTGTTACAATGTGGTATCAAAGCCACAGGTTCAACAATGAGCCTGCATTGGCCAAATATAGAGCGTTGAAGCTGAATTTGCAGGTTTAAATTTTAGAGGACATCTGCAATTTATTTTTTTTATTTTCCTAAGAAGAAGTTTGGAATTTCCCAATAATTTTGGGAAATTTGAGCTTAGGGTTTTAAAACTCTCAATTTTAATCCCTAGATGAATGTTTTTAGGCCTGAAATGGGTTGAATTTGGAATTTGCAGAGCAACCATGGAAGAATTGGGTGAGGATTCGACATGAGAATGTCGAATTATTGATGAAGAGGTCAAATACAAATAAATAGGGATGAAATTGGCCATAAGAAGCTAATTACAGATCTTCAATGGTATCCCAAGGAAATAATTATGAATTTGGGCATTTTGGGGAATTCTAAAATTTTTGAAATTTTGGCAAATTAAGGAATTTTCCCCTACAATGACGTGGAGCCACATGTCAGGATACGTGGTAGTGGTGACATGGATTTACTTGGTGGAAAATCCACAGTGGAATTCCACAATGATAGAGTGGTAGGTGGAAAGTGGAAAGTGATGTGGGAGCCACGTGGGATCGGGTGTCATACCAAATCCATAGGAATAGTGGTATCGGCGGGCTCCCTTGGTGATTTTGAAAACCACCCAGGGGGGTCCAGTCCCAATGAGAGGTCACCACCTCACGCACGCTGATACCAGGAGAGATCTATATTTCATACACCCTCCACAAAATTATCATTGTTCTTTCTTCTATTTCTCATATAATTGTTTCTTAGGCTCTGCAATCTATTGCCTTATGACCAATTTTTTTGCAAGAAAAGCAATAACCGAGAAAAATATTTTGATACCTGGTTATGAGGGGTCTTCTTGATGTAGAAATTCATTTGAATTCATCCTTATAATTTTCTTGTTGTTCATCATGTTCTTCCTTCTTATTTTCTTCATTGTTTTTGAATCTTTTAAGATTATTTCTATAGCTTTCAAGCTTCTCCTCAATTTTATTTTCTTGTGACTTAGGGTTTGCATATTCTTCAAGAGTCTTCTGCTTGTTGTCATAATCAAGACATGTTTTGATGATGGTTTTAATATCCCCAAAGATGAGCCCTATTGTAATCATGTTTATGAATTGTAAATCATGTTTTGTAGGCTAGTGAGCCAAGTATTGATAAGCTGGTGGGCTTATGTGTCTATTAGGCCAGAGAGCCTAAGTGTTAAAGGCCTGGAGCCTGTTTTTGTATATGTAATTATGAAGAACATTAATAAAGATTAAACATCACTGTGTGCAGACCAACCATGAAGAAAGAGTGATGAGGACTAAGCTTCCACAGAGTGGGTAAGGTAAAGGGGTCTGGAAGGTTGGAAAGAGGGGCCAAGATTAGGAGCTTAAGTCCTTGATATAATAATTTATTATTATTCCAAAGTGGTGTGAAAGGTATACTTTTATCCTAAGTTACTAGAAAAGGGAACACATACTTGATGGAGTGCATGTAGCTTCATGGGAGACATGTGTCGGCCTAGGAACATGCAATTTAACCCAAGAATTGAGTAGTGATGGGGGTTTGTCCTTCATTTTGTCGTCCACTATTTGAACTGAGTGGTCTCTCCATCTAATCTCTGCATACCTCATGCAGATATGAAACCTAAAACCTTGAGGCCAACTTGTGATGTTTTCCTGAGAAGCTGACGCATCCTCCATCTGAACCATTAGATTCTATGATTTGACCTCTACATTGATTCTTTATCACGCAACTCTGAAATCCAGTGGCAAACCCGTGGACTGAGTCATGTCTCCTGTATGTCCTATGAACCCATCTTATCCACCCTTATAGAGTCGAGTCCATACCTGAACCGTTCTTGGGTTGCAACCTTCTGTTTTTCCTGAGTGGTGTTGACCAATTACCGTTGTTGTCACCTGTACCTTTCTAGAACTGAGTCAAAAGTGGATGAAGAAATGGGTTGTTAGGCCCATGGTTGAAGAGGTGGGTTTTCAGACCTGTCAGAAGCTCTCTCCAGGTGAGAGAGTCTATTGGGAAATGGTTTTCTCCCAGAGAGAGTCCAACACCAGCTACGAAGCTCTAAGAATTATTGATCCGGCCTGTTGTCGAGACCTAGAGAGGGAGGTGAAGCACTGATGGACTGTTCTTGTGAAAGCGTATACTCCTGGGTGGAACAGGGATGTGGGGAATGAAAGTCCGTGAGTAGTGGGCGTAAGAAGGCTCCTGGAGATAATCCTTCTATATGCACCGTGTAGATTTCTTGTAACCTTAGCCTAGTCTAGGATTCCCTTGCCTTGGGTGGAGCTTAGTCTCAGCTCGGGGGTGACCCACTGCTGAGCATGATGAGCATCGTGGTCTAAGGCTGGGAGGTTCGTGGAAGGTCTGCATGTAGTTGGTGGATTTACTATAGTTTCAAAGATAAGTATCATTATGTGTTTAATTTCAATTAAATTGCATATCTATGATGCTTGTAATATTATCATGTATTATGTTGTAATGCATATTTATTGTTAATTCTATTTAAGTCTGTATGATGGAAATATCTCTATGTTAAATGTGTTAATTTGATTTAATATGCATGCTATATATATATGTATGGGAATGTTCTACATAGTAGCGTTTCTCGATAGTAGAGTGATGGTCGGGGACGTTACAATATGGTATTAGAGCCCATGGTTTCAATGTTAAGCCTGGATGGGTCGGATAAGTGGTCTTTGGACCCAAGGTTTCGAGTGGAAATGGTGTTCATATGGGACCAATTTCGAACCTTTGAATGTTTCTAAGTACTAGGGGGTTACTTGGCCATGTTACGAAGCTCAGGAGGAGTAGCAGTAGAATAACACCGCAGTCGGCGTGGTATTTGACCATGGAGAGAGAGAGCTCAACACTTGGGGTGTTGGAACCGTGGGATCTACTTGGGAAAAATGAAAGTCCTTTACAACCGTCAGATATGGAAAAGGTGCATGAGGGTTATCCTGGAAGCCTTTCAGATTTCGACAGTCGGGAGAAGTGGAATGCACTGAGGCATAAACTTTTGAAGGAGATCTACACCGTAGATCGTAGGAAAAGATCCTGACCATTAGATCTGTGTCCAGGAAGGCAAAAGAAAATCACTTCGGAGGATTTCTAGTGTGGAGTGTGACAAACTCTCGAAGTCCTGAAGTAGATCGCAACCATCCGTTGGGAAGGACACGGGTCAAGAGATCATGCACTTTGGGTGGAAGCACATTGTGAGGAGGCAAGTTATGTGAGTTTGAAACTCCCAAAGGCTGAAGTGATGAAGTCACCCATAGTTGTTGATCGTGAAGGAGGACACGCATCGGTAGATCATGAACTCCGAGAGAAAGTGCTTTGGTCAAAAGCGAGCGTAGAGGATTTGAAACTCCTGAAGTCTGAAGCTCCGAAGCCCGAAGTTTTGAAGTCAAAGGGTAGACGTGGTGGGGCCGGATGATGTTTCCTAGATTGACATGGAACTTTCTAGGCATACCATGTGCCATCACCTTAGTTGGTGACAACTATACTATGTGGGCCCAGAGGATAGAGAAGCCGAAAGTTCATAATTCGAGAGATCGAAAGGGAAGAAAATGGGAAAGCTTCCGGAAACCGAAGTCTCGAATTATTGGAACTCATACACCTGAGGTTCTATAGTGAGTGTCATCCATTGGATGTTGGGTAGATGTGGACTGTTGATCCACTCTACTATGCGAGTTCAATAACTCAAAAATATGAGAGATTGTTGTGTTGTGCTTTGAAATTTTTTGAGGTCGAAGACTCAATTAAGTGCTTATAGATCTAGTGCTAGACATGACCCATGGATGCGTGGGTTGGGGGACTAAGAGAAAGGGGATAGTGATCAAAAACTTCACAGAGCAGAGCCCCGAAAGAAAATGGAGTTTGGAATTTTTCTAGAATCAGATTTGTTTATGAATGTTGTGGGATTTGTTAAGGAATGATGGCCTGACAAATTGTGGTTGTCTACACATTGTGTTTGTAGAAGTTTAACGAGTTCCAAAACTGAATAGAGTTGACACTGAGTGAAAATAAATGGAGGAGGCAAAAAATTCTTCTAGTTCAGAGAACGAAGCTAAAGGGATGGATGTTCATTTGGGAGTTGAAAGGTCGAACTCCAATGGGCATGGAGAAGAGATAGATAAGGAAGGGCATATGATGAAAATCATTGAAAGATTGCAGAAGATGCCCAAACTCATCGAGCAGATAGAAGAAATATCATGAAATCTAAAGAACAACAGGGGGAATTCAACTTAAAGTTGATGAAGAGTTTGGAGAGAATAGAAAAGAAGTTGGACAAGGAGAGAGACTAGAGCAAAAAAGGGAGTCACCAGACTTCTGAGGGAAGAAGATAAAGGAATGTTGGTAGACACCATCATCACTCCCAAGGTATCTCCAAGAAGAGGGCACACAGTAGTTCAAGCCCATCTCCTACCAGAAAGCATGGGAGATCTGGAGTGGATGAACTAAAGGGAGAAATGAACAAGATTAATCCTCCTACATTTGATGGAGAACATAAGAAGGAGGAAGATGTCAAAACATGGTTGCTTAGCATGAGGAAATATTTCCAATTGTAGAATTATTCCTCTCATGCAGAAGGTAGAATTACGATGTATCAACTGAAAGGAAAAACATCCATGGGGTGGGATCATCTTGTGCAGGTGCAACACATTACAGAGAAAGATATCACTTGGAAAGAATTCAAGAGGTATTTCGAGAAGAAATACTTGACTAAAAGATACTATGACAAAAAGATGAAAGAGTTATTTGAACTCAAGCTAGGTAGCATGACCATTGATGAGTACGAACGAAGATTTTTGGAATTGTTGAAGTATGTCCCATTCATCAAATATGAGACTGTCAAGATTTAGAGGTATCTAAGTGGATTGCCACCTTCTATTGGTGACACGATTCAGTATGATGATCCTAAGACTATGGAAGAAAATATAAGAAGAGAGAAATGCTTATATGAATAATAAAGAGAAAAGCCTACTTTTCAGAAGGCTTGGGATGACCAGAAGAAGTTTAATAAAGAGTAGAGGAAGAAGGAAAAACAAACCTTCCTTTTTTAGAAACAATACTCAAGGATAGCCATCGTTTAGAGAGACAAGAATGGCTAAAGTAGGGGAACAAAGGCCAAGGCAGATGCCCATTCAATTTTGGGGCTGTCAGGGGAACCACAAGTACAAAGATTGTCCCCACAAAAATGGAAAAGTGAGAGCTACCCATAATGTTCAACAAGTTGAAATAGGGGAGGACATGGGCAGTAGAATGCCAAGGATCTACAGAGCCCTGGAAAACAAGCAAGATGAATATCAGTTTCACATGATTGAAGTGGAAGGTATGATCAACAACCATGCCTTTACTATTTTAATTGATTTAGGGGCTAGCCATAGTTATATAGATCCTAGAGTGGTGGAGAGTTTGCAATTTTCGAGAAACAAACATGAAACATCTTGGTTAGTGCAACTGGCTACAGGAACCAAGAGGAAAGTCACTAAGTTGGTTAAGTCATGTCCAATGGACATGAATGGACTGAGCACAAAGGCTGAATTGAACATTCTTCCTTTAGGTTCTTATGACTATCTAGTTGGGATGGACTGGTTGGACTAGCATGAGGCCATCCTGGACTGTCATAACAAGGAATTCACTTGCCTAGATGAGGAAGGAAATCAGAAAATAGTCGAAGGAATTCCCAAAGTTGTTACTATTAGATAAATCTCAGCAATGCAGCTGAAGAAGTGCTATAGGAAAGGCTGCCAATTATTTGCAGCCCATGTGGAGGAAGCATCTAAGGATGAGGTCTCAAAGATTGGAGATCATGCGGTACTAAAGGAGTTTGAAGATGTATTTCAAGAGGTACCCAGACTACCTCTGAAAAGAGATATCGACTTATCTGTAAACTTGATGCTTGGAGCCACTCCAGTGTCGAAAGCTCCTTATAGAATGAGTACGCTAGAGTTGAAATAACCGCAATTGCAGCTTGAGGAGCTCCTAAGGAAGGGGTATATATGCCCAAGTGTGTCACCTTGGGATGCCCCAATCCTGTTCATGAAGAAGAAGGATGGGATGCTGAGATTGTGTATCAATTTTAGAAAATTGAACAAAGTAACTTTAAAGAAAAAATATCCTTTGCCAAGGATTGATGACCTCTTTGATCAGTTGAAGGATGCGAAGATATTTTCGAAGATAGACCTCAGGTCGGGATATCACTAGGTAAGGTTAAAGGATGAAGAAATCAGCAAGAACACCTTTAGAATAAGGTATGGTCATTACAAGTTAACAGTGGTGCCGTTTGGGCTATGGAACCTTGTTATAACCCTAATTTGCACCATACATGCTTACTTGGCACTAGGCCATCTCAGATCCCTTCTTTGCCAAAGCACTACTGGACAACTCTTTAAAAAACCTCTTTTATAAGGGCCCATGCGTCCTACTCCATTACTGCACGCGTGCACATGCTAGCTGACCCAAAACAACGCGCGTGTACCTACAAAATCACAAAAAAAGGAAAGTTGTCAACGGAACACACAACTTTGGGTGAGTTAACCGAAACTCCCGGCCATGCATGGCCGAGGGTTCGTCCAAATACCTAGCTTCTTATAGCCTATAAAAGAAGGGTTAGGGGTCCCATTTGGAAGATGAGAATAAGAGTAAAGAAACTCTACCCAATTGCACATTCTCATTGTCCCAACCCTTTAGCCATCCTTGTGCAAAGAGAGATACAAAGAAAAGAAGTTGTAGGACATTTGAAGAGAAGCCCAGGATCAGGTTCATGGAGCAGTGGCTGGTCTCAACATTGTAAGTTGATTCATTAAAGTTAATAATAAATAAATGATTTTCTCGTCCCACTATACGAGTTCTTCATAGTTTAGTGAATATATGTTTGAATCTCTAACCCATTAATCTGTAGAACAAATGCATGTAGAGTTTGTTTCTTGTTTTGTACGCGGTTTAGTCTTGGAAGGATAGTTGCTAGCAAGCAATCAAGCATGAAGAAGGATTGACATCAAACATCTGGAACAAGGTATGTTCGTTTAAACATGTATTTTCTTAAAAGAAATGGGGATTAGGTCTGGGACGATGGTAGAAAGTAGGATTCTTTCGGTCTTATCTGCATGCATAATATAACCCTAAGTGATGGTCCGTAGGGGGATTTCCCACCGCAACAGAATTGGCGACCATACTGGGGAAGTCTCTAGGGTTCCTGGGAATATTTTTGGGTATTTTTAAAAGACTGGTTTTCTTTCTTGCTCTTTGAAGTTTCTGCAAAGTCTGAGCTAACAGAGATTCTGGTCTTCCATACCATCTATCTCTATTTCTTTGCTCGACTGTAATTTTTGTCGAGACCCACAGAGGTACACGCGGCCTGTATAAGGTCTGCACATGTGTACCCGTGCCCTACTTTTTTACAGCCTGCGTGTAAACGCTAGCTGAAGAAGTAAAAATACCGTGTATGATTCCATAAAAATTTTGAGGCAGTCATCCTTTTCCCTGTCAAAATCATTCATTCTCAGGGGTTTTCTGGAACTCTTTCTAGTCTTGGTTGTTTGCAGTCTATAGCTTAGGGTTCATCTTAGATTGTTTTGTTTTATAAATTTTTTCCTTACGATGTTTTCTTTTTTATGTTAAGGAAAGTGTCTAAGCCTTCAAGAGATCCTGGTTCTCAATATCAGTGGTCTCTTCCTGGTTTGGATTGTCTATTTTCATTTGTTTCAGAGTTTTAAGGATACACGTGGCCTGTATAAGGCCAACACGCGTGTACACACCCTCTGGCTCTACACAGCTTGCGTGCACACACTTGCTGTTGAATTGTCAGTAGTGTGCTTATGAGGGATAGTTTTTGTTGAGGGTGAGGCAATCATCCTTTCCCTTGACAAGAGTTATACCTCTTAGGTTTTTGAATCTCTATCCTAGCAGTCAGTATCTTAGGTTTGATCTTAGCCATAGCTTTCTTTTTTCATTTAAAAGTTTTCATTAAAATTTTCTTTAGGGTTTTTAGACAAGTGTGAGAGTCCTTTTTTAAGTTGCTAGTGTGTGATTTCTTGAAGTGATTCTTTGCAATCTGCGATTAGGCCAGAAGTTTTTCTTGGTTTTTGACTTGTTGATATTTTTCCTTTTTGCTTTGTGAGCATTCAAATGAAAAAAAAATTCTTTCATTTTTTGGTTGAAAAGTGTTGTTTTGCATTAGTAACCAGGGAAAAGTCTTTTCTTTCATAAGTTCTTGATATTTTACTTAGATATTAAGTAGCTCATAGTCGAGTGAAATTCTTCTTTGAGTGTGCTATTCAAAAGATCTTAGAAAATTTAAGAAAAAAAATAAAAATTGAAAAGTTGTTGAAAATTTGCGTTAAGTGAAGGTTTTTGTTTCCAGTTTTTTGTTCATTTTTACTTTCGTCTTTCAAACATCACTAGTTTCACTTTCATACCCTTTGACGTAATAAAATCCATAAAATTAACACTAAATCTAAAATTCATTAGACTTTTATGTTTGTAGGGTTAATCAACTAGTTCAGGATTAGGGCCTTGGATTAGGTTGGAGAGGAAACTCTTAAAGGCCATTAAAATCAAACATTGGAGTCTGAGTTAGGGAGTGTCCAAGTTCAGTATTGTGAAATTTATCCAGGACCCCCCTCTAACATAGGGGATAAACACGAGGTCACGTGCAGAAAGGTAGTGGAGATAACCCCTCCAAAGCAAGACCAATCGTAGTGGAGAACACATATAGAGGGCTTGTCTTGGGATTCCGTTGATTGCATTTTCCATGGAGCTTAGTGGGTCTCAAATATGTTCGAGGTCCTCATTTGTCTTCCAGACCACTTTCTCTCGATTCCCTTGACACGTTTCGAGCTCGATATCCTGCTCATTGTGGTCTACCCGACTTTCGATTGTATCCGCCTGGTGACTGTTCGTGCACTGGCAACCTAGTTGCCTATCTTTTTTAGGGACATACACAGGTGACTGTGGGGGTATACCACGGTACCTAGGATAGACATCAGGCCATGCTTTGCAGAGTATACCTAGAGGGTGCTTCCATGTTCAAGTTACACTTGCACCGGTAAGTTGCTCTAGTGTTGGTTGTTGTAATTGTTCTTCCAATTAATTTAGTGTTTGCCTGTCTTATCTTATAGGGACTTTTTTGTTGTGTGTTGCTTTTGAATGATTAGAAAACCCTAGAGTGTCTTTTATATTCTCACACAGTGGAGGATCATGAGCTCTGTTAGTCACGAAGGCTTCTTGGCCTGTTGCCGGTTACACTAGAGCCACCCCTGCCACCACTAAGGCGTAAGCTAGACCAACAAGGGTCTTTTGAAGTGACTGGGTCACAAGAACTTGTGCCCGACCAATATTCAGAGGAATCGACCATTTTATACCATGGAGTGAAAACTATTGGTCTAGTTTAAACCCCAACCACTGATCTTTTGGCACCCACCATCGTATCGATATATCCTTATGAGTGTCAGATAGTGTCGCATGCAGCAATGGAAACAAATGCTATTACTCATTCTGGAAATTCTTCAATTCCCACTATGGTTGTCACCACATGAGACTTTCCACCTCCTAACCCACTATCACCGGTCTGAGCTACCATGGTCTTGACTGTCTCTACATCACACAGTGGTCTGATCCCGTCTCTGGTGGTAGCCACAACCCCTTTAACACCAAGTGTGACAGGCCCTCCGTTCTCATACAGGATGCCTAGTAAAGGTACAAGTCCTATACTTTCCTACTCCACTTCATAGACTCCAGGTCTGGGGGAAGGGAGCTCTAATGCTCCTCTACAAGGACACATGGGGGGCACTCCTACTCCTTTTAATGCTTTCTCTTATGGGGGAGGTCATATACCTCCTTTGTCCCCTTCACTCGGTGGCACCCATCAACAATCCACCGGGCCACCTGCACACCATAGTTTATTTGGAGCGAGGATTCAAGGACCACCTTCCCATAATATGCTGGTAGGTTCAACACCATTTTATTTGTTCAGTGCGTTTAGTAACAACGCCTTCTCGTCAGCTACTTTCCCAACTGGGGGAAACCCCAGTTTTAGACAACCTATTCCTATGCAGGGTACTATTCCTTCACAGGGGGCACACCCAGGAACTTCTTCCACATTAGTGCCTTGGAATTCTTGGCAGGGATCAGTTCCCTCATTAAGAATGTCGATCTAGGGTAATTATTTTCACAATCAATGGAACCCTAGACAAAGCACTATGCCTATCCCCACGAGATTGACATGGGGCAAGCCTTCCCAAAGTCCTTTGAATGTAATGCATGCCCAATCATTTATGTCCTATTCTGGAAATCAGTTGATGATGTCTCCTCATACGCAAAATCCATACACTGGCCATGGCCATGTTTTTTACCAGAACCTAGGCTAGCAGCCGAAATTTCCCTGGCAACTTGGTGCCAGCCAAACTCCAGGCCCATTTTTCCCAGGTTATCACCAACAACCCAAACTACCCTTCTCGAAAACTTTGCATTTGCTAGACTTGACAAGGTTGTTGAATGACCCTATCTGTCACGATCTGTGTTGGCCTCCTATGCCAACGAAGTTGCCTTCGAACATCCAGGAGATCATGTGACTACCTTCCATCTTTGGTGCTCATCTAACTCATTGAAAGATGTCTCCGTAAAGTTGTGATTGTTTCAACGTACTCTCATTGGGAGTATTGTGAAATGGTACATTGAGCTCGATCGCTCAAGATACTCTTCCTTCGACGAACTGGTGATGGATTTCCTAAACCATTTCCAGTTACCTGTGAGATACGATGCTGGCACCGAATTGTTGGCCAATTTATTGCAAACAAAAGCAAACCATATCTCTTATCACATCTGAGAATGGAGACGCCGAAAGAGTTTAATTAAGGTACCAATCCCACCAACATTCCTTCTCGAGTGGTTCCTTAAGTCTTTGGTCCCACAGTTGTCCAAAGACGTTGCGACGTCGGGAGTATTTTACAAAGAAGACACCATCATGAGAGATCAACAACTTGAGCTAATCTATTCTCAGTCCGGTTTATTATACGAGATCTTGCCAGATGCACCACACTCAATACTTGATAACACCAGACAGAGAGTTGGACCACATACCGATGGTATTGTTGGTTCAGCACAAACAAAACCCCCTGAGCAATTGACGAAGCAGTTGCAATAGTTGTTTATACAACACACAATGGCCAGTCAAACTACTGCTTTGGCTGCGCCCCTACCAAAACATTGGATGTACACACAGTGCAATCGACTAATCCAAAGGCCACCCAGCAGCCTGAAGGAAAGAAAAAAAAATGAAAGAAGGGTAAGGGGGATAAGAAACCTACTGATAATGTTGGCGAGGACAACACTGAGAAATGAAAGGTTAGGTATCCATGCAACTTATGCACGGAAGACCACTCGATCCATCTATGTCCTCGGCTTGCAGAAGCCCAAAAGTTTGTGACGCAACAACAGCCTGTTGTGTTAACCAATCCATTTCAACATGGGCAAAATCTAACCCAAGCCTTTGCAAGCACGGAAGGGGGCAACCAAGGACCCTCTCTGTCTTTGAACAACCCCGCATCCGTGAATGTATATATGGTGAAGGGTGATGCTTTTATATCGAATAGAGTGCATGATTATAGTAAACCAAGAACTTTTGAGAAGGGAAAAGAAGTCGAACTCCCATCTCTTCCTCTACAGATTGAGAAGACGTTGAGCGAAACAATGACACGCATCCCCAAAGGAATGTTCAAAAAATCTTCTCACAACCCAAACACAAGGGCCGCCAAGAACTATTCTGTGGTGGAATATTTATCACAAACCCCTTATGCAATGTCCGCTTTGATGGTCCTCCAAAGTTGCCCTTCCCAGAGGAAAGCCTTGTTAATCGCTTTAGGATCTACTGAGACTTGTAATCTGTGTACAATTATGTTGGATACAACTGACCTAAAGCCTCATCTACCTTATCACGTAGAGTTTCAGATAGTTGTGGCTTATCCCATGAAAACTTTTTCTCGGAATATCTTCCACACGATGGTTGATGAGGGAGCCTTGACATGTGTTATGTCGTTGGCATGTTGGAAGGCCATTGGCCAACCCATTTTGTCTCCGTCACCTACTCTCCTCACTGCTTTCGACGGTCATTCGTTCCGACCACATGGCATCATTCCCTCTTTCCCTGTGCAGTTAGGAGGGAATACCGTGTGTGTTGAGGTAGAGGTAGTTGATGCGCCCCTCGACTATAACCTATTGTTAGGAAGGAGTTGGATTTATGCCATGCAAGCTGTGGTTGCTACATTTTTTCTGGTCTTGTTTTTCCCACACGAGGGCCGGATAGTGACCATCGATCAATTGTCTTTCTCCAGACCTGACCCTTCATTGGGGGCATCCACGGTCCCGATGATTGATAATCCTCAACTAGGTGTGGTCAACATAGGATTTGGTTTGTGCCCATCTTTGATGGGTACCTTCAATTACCTACCCCCTCAAGGCGATATCAAGTTTATATCCAATCATCATAATGTTGAGATTTTTCAAGTTTCGTTGTTTCTCACAACTTACTTTGATGATCCATGGATACTTCCTTCCCTATCAGTCATGATGGATGGGACAAGGCACCCGGGCATGTCCATGCCCTTGTCCGCAGTTGAAGTAGCGTACTCTTTAGTCCAACAAATTTCAGCCAACACTGATCCAACTCCTGCACAAGATTTCGATCCACTTCTAGAGCCTATTTGGGCTCAGGATTCTCTCCCTGACACCAATTCATTAGACTTAGTCTCTCTCTCTGATGAAGCTATAATTGAGGTAATGATTAGTTTGGACAAACCCTGGGAATATATTCATCACAGATCATACTTCCTCCCAGAGTTAAGTAGAATCAAAGCTGGAGAACTCACCTTGACTATGACGGGAGATAGGTCTTGTCCTATTAATCCCTTAGCTACACATGAGGTTTATGATGAGGGTAATATGGCAACTATCGCTGAAACCTTACCAATCAATATCTCCCTAAACCCTGGCATCGTGGAGAATGTTTTCGTTGGAGCTGACTGCTCCCCTGGAGAGATTCAAATCTTCACAGATCTTTTTAAAGAATTCAGCGATGTTTTTGCCTGGTCTTACGAGGAAATTCCAAGTATCGATCCAAAAATAGTTGAACATGAAATCACAACTTATCCAGATGCCAAGCCTGGCCGGCATAAGCTTCGTCCAGTTAACCCCAAGAAAGCAGTAGCCATTAAGGTTGAGGTTGAGAAACTGCTAAAAGATGGTTTTATCTATCCTATCCATTTGACCCAATGGGTGTCAAACCCCGTGCTGGTCAATAAAAAAGAAGGAACAATTCGTGTGTGTATAGACTTCTATGATTTGAAAAAGGCCTGTCCCAAAGATAATTTTCCCACACCATTCATCGACCAGATAATTGATGAATGTGAGGGTTGCAAGGCCTTCTCTTTCATGGATGGTTTTTTGGGATATAATCAAATACAAATCAAACCCTAAGACCAACACAAAATGACATTCATCTATCCATGGGGTACATTCACGTATCGTAAGATGCCTTTTGGTCTCAAAAATGCTGGAGCCACCTTTCAGTGGGCCATGTCTTTTGCTTTCCATGACCTCAAGCATATAGTCAAGGCCTATTTAGATGATTTAGCATCTCTATCTCGCAAGAGAATAGATCATCCCACACACCTCCGACTTATCTTTGAGCATTGGCGTTTCTTCCGGATTCACTTGAATCCTAACAAGTGCAGCTTTTTCATAACATCAGGACATTTTTTAGGTTTCATGGTGTCAACAACAGGGATCATGGTCGATCCTTTCAAAGTTGAGGCAATAATTCATTTGCCCCCCCCCACGCACAATCCTTCAACTTCAGAGTCTACAGGGCAAGGTGAATTTTTTAAGATGCTTCATCGCTAACTATGACGAGATCACCAAGGTCTTTATGCGCTTACTTAAGAAAGACATTCCTTTTGATTGGGACGATTCCACTCAACGCTCTTTCATCGCATTGAAACATGCACTCACAATTCCCCCTCTACTCCGACCACCTAACTATAACAAGGATTTCTTATTATATATAGTTGTAGCAGAGTCAACCATTGGCATGGTCTTAGTTCAGGAAGATGACTTGTTCTCAGAATATGTCATCTATTACCTGAGCCGAGGCCTTGTAGGACCGGAACTCAATTATTGTCATATCAAAAAACTTGCGTTGGCAGCATTCCATGCCGTTCAACGGTTCCGTCATTATGTTTTGTTTCGCAAGACCACCGTCATTGCTATCGTGAATCCATTTCAGTACATGTTGACATGACGGGTGATAGGCGGAAATATCAATAGATGTATAGTCATCCTCTAGGAGTTTGACTTAGATTTCGTTTTAGCGAAATCCAAAAAGTCATTGGTCTTCGCAGAACTTATTTCGAAACTTCCGATTGAGTCAGGTGATCTTGTTCTTGAAGAGTCGCCTATTAGAGGAGATATGTTTTTGATCACCTCTTCGGATCCCTGGTATGGAGATATCATTATCTATCTCTAGACTTTGAAGTGCCCCACCATTGCTTCTCATGATGAGCATCGACGCATACGCCATCAGGCTAAGAATTATCTCATACTCGATGATACATTGTATCGGAGAGGTGTAGACTACATCCTATGCCGATGTCTCACTCACGAAGAAGCAATTATCATGCTTAACAATTGCCATACCGAAGCTTGTGGTGGTCATTTGTATGGGTTGGAAACAACCCAAAAGATTCTACAAGAAGGTTACTTCTGGTCGACACTTATCAAATATTGTATCGAATCGGTCAAGAAGTGTCACCCGTGCCAAATCTTCTCTCGGAAGATGAGGGCACATCCCACTCCCATGTTTCCTGTCATCACAGTTGGTCCCTTCACCAAGTGGGGGATTGATTACACTACATGTAACCCTCCTTTAGCGGTGCCCCCTTGCTAAAGGAGGG
>JASDQU010373434.1:24316-59878 GCA_032191745.1 Picea mariana | reverse complement strand
TGGTTAACTTATCCACTATCACAAGAATGGCATTGTGTCTATGGGATGTGAGTGGTAACCCCACAAAAAAATCCATAGAGATGACTTCCCACTTGGACATAGGAACATCATGTGGTTGTAGGAGGCCTGTTGGGTGATGGTGGTCAGCTTTCACCTGTTGAAACTCTAGGCATTTGGCGAAGAAATGGACTACATCGCGTTTCATGCCTACCCAAAAGAAGAGCTTCCTCATATCTACATACATATTTTTCACACCCGAATGCACACAATAAAGTGATCTTTGGGCTTCCTTCAGTATGATGCTTCGAATATCCCCATTCTCAGGGATGTACATCCTTCCTCGATATCTTAACAATCTGTCTGTTTCCAAACTATACCCTTCATACTTTGGATCTAACTGCCTCCCACTCTGAAGGTTTGAAGTAACCTTTAAATACCAACAGTCTCCTTGGAGTTGTTCCAACACACGTTCCCTCAGATCGACTTTTAAGGTACCAAGGAGAAGATACGTGGTCTCCTACTCAAGGCATCTGCGACCACATTTTCCTTTCCTTTGATGTACGATATACCAAAATCGTACTCACTCATAAACTCACTCCATTGCCTTTGCCTGGCATTAAGATCTCTTTGAGTGAAGAGATGTTTTAAAATTTGATGGTCTGTTTTGAGCTCAAAGTTTCGTCCAACCAGATAGTGCCTCAAAAGTTTCAGAGCTAGCATTATAGCTGCCAACTCTCAATCATGAGTCGTGTATGACACTTCGTGCTTCTTCAACTTTCTTGACGCATAAGCTATCACTCCTCCATCCTGCATTAGCACGGCTCCCGACCCTTGCTTCGAGGCATCCATGCAGACTGTGAAGTCCTTTTCCATATCCGACACTCGTAGAATTGGCACACTAGTTAGTAACCTCTTAAGCTCAATGAACGCCCTATCACACTCGTCTGTCCATTCATACCTGACCCCCTTGCGTTGTAGAGTGGTGATGGGTTTCGCTATTTTTGAGAATCCTTCTACAAATTTTTGGTAATAACCTGCTAGCACCATGAAGCTCCTCACCTCATGGGCATTTTTCGGCACTGGCCATTCCATAATGGCCTTTACCTTTTCTGGGTCCACAGAGATTCCTTCACCAGAAATGATATGACCTAAATAGTGGATCTCTTTCTGAAAGAAGGAACACTTCGACAGTTTCCCATACAATTTGTTCTCTCTAAGGTAGGAAAACACTATTCGCAAGTGTTCCTCATGTTCTCTTTCATTCTTGGAATAGATAAGGATGTCATCTAAAAAGACTTGTACAAAACGGTCTAAGTACTTCCGGAATACACCGTTCATGAGGCTGATGAATACTACTGGTGCATTGGTCAATCCGAAAGGTACTACAACAAACTCGTAATGTCCAAACCAAGTTCGAAAGGCAGTTTTTGGGATATCACCTTCATTAATCCTTAACTGATGATACCCTGATCGCAAATCAATCTTTGAGAATACCGTTTCTCCTTTCATCTGATCGAAGGGGTCATCTATTCACGGCATCGGGTACCTCTTTTTCACTGTAGCACAGTTCAAGTCCCTGTAGTCTATACACAGCCGTAAGGATCCATCCTTCTTCTTTAAAAAAATTACCGGTGCGCCCCAGGGCGAGACACTAGGCATTATTAGCCCTAAGTCTAGTAACTCTTTCAACTGCATTTTCAATTCACAAAGTTCCGGCGCTGGCATCCGATATAGATTTTTGGAAATTGGTTCTGCACCAGGTTTTATCTCAATAGTAAAATCAAGCTCCCTTTCTGGAGGTAACCCTAGTAACTCATTCGAGAAAACATCTTGAAATTATGACAAGACTGAATACTGATATAATGAGGGTCCCTTCCTGTCTTTCACTGCCTCTACTACATAAAGTCAACACCCTTGTCTCAAGCATCGCTTGACCTTCATAGTGGATATAAAGCGTAGCGACACTTTTCTCTGTACACCCTGAATCTCTATTGGTCTTCCTTCATCATCGACACAAAACACCCTCTTTACGAAACAATCTACAAAAGCTCGATGAGCTGCTAACCAATCCATTCCCTCCAAATGGACTATCACAACCTCATTTAGAATCATCGATTCGAACAAGCCAGACCATGTCTCGAATGTCTACGACCTCGCAACCCAGGGGGACAAGGAATCCTTCCTCCATCACTTGGAATGGATTTCCAATCACATCGACAATCAATGTTGAATACTTGGAGGAGACTTCAACATGATAACTGGTCTGGAGGAAAAAAATGGGGGCACTCGCATATTGGGAAATGACAGTGAGAAGTTCCATAGAACCATCAGCTTGTTGGACCTCATCAATGTAGAAACAGACAACGAAATCTTCACCTAGTCTAATAGACATTCAGGGGCACAACATGTTTCTTTTCCACTAGACCGCTTCCAAATCTTTGAACCCTTAAAGATGGAGGGTCTCACTTGGATAGCCACTATGATTGATACTCCAATATATGATCATTGGTCGTTACTACTTACGATGAATATCAGTGGCACCCTAGGCAAGAAGCCTTTTCACTTTGATAAATTCGGGTTAACACACCCAGAATTTCAAGAAAACATTGTCCTTTGGTGGAAGGGGGAAACAATCACAATAGGTACTCCTATGTACAAATTCCAATAGAAGTTAAAAAACCTCAAGCAACGTCTAAAGTCTTGGAACAAATCCACTTTTGGTAACATATTCCACGCTCAAGAAATCCTTAGTCAACAAATTCAAGAGCTCCAAAAACAAATCAGACATCAAGGTTTCACTGACTCTCTAAAGGACCAAGAGTGCGCCCTAAATAAACAATTGGAAGAGAGATGGTCACAGGAAGAAATTCTCTAGAGGAAAAAATCTCGCATCCAATTGCTCAAAGAACGGGAAAGAAACACTAAATTCTGGAGTGTCGAAAAATAAGATGTCATGTGCAGATTATTCCCTTACCATTTTGAGGGGAATGCCACAACCTGTTATTTTGCACAACAACCACAGACCATCGTCTCTTGGGACAAGTTTGAAACCTGTTTTCTAGAAAAATTCAGAGATGATAAATCTCCAAAAGTCTTGGTAATGTAACTCTCTAGTTTAAAAATGAATCCTAAGGAAAAAGTTAAAGACTTTCACCAGATATTTCTAACACTAAAAAACAATATTCCTGTAGATTCGATGCCTTTAGAAAACTTGATCATCGCATATTATACTAAGGCCCTGCATAAAAACATAGCCATATGGGTTAAAAGGTCCAAAAAGAACACATTATTAGAAGCCTTTGAGGAGGCAATCTTGATTGAGAAGGACATTCTAAGATTAAAATATAATCTAAGTAGTGAGGCTGAAACAACTTCATCTTCCAAAAAGAAAATAGAAATTCTCCCTAGGCCTCCTCAAGCTAAAAATCATCAAGAAACATTAGACATGGAAAGTTTGCAGAAAGATTTCTAGAAATTATCCGATCAGTTCGTTGCCCTGAAAAGATCTACTAAGGAGGCATAAAATAGTAAAGGAGGTTTCAAACCACCTTTTAGAAAACCCTTTCCTCCAAACTGGCCAAATCTGAGTATAGATGGTGTAAATTTCAAAAATTTACAGTATGCTTTGCAAACAATATTGGAAGCAAATGAAAATTTTATTTCCACTCCTTCTGAAGATCATGATGATACAAGTGAGGAAGAAACACCTGATGAGGAGGATTCTTCCCCTCCCATTTTCGGGCCCTTGTTGGACAACATATTTCAAGAAAAAATTGAAACTGTCCATCCCTATAACACTAGAAGTAAAACACAAAACAAGCCTCCTCCCGAAACAAGTAAAAATGTGGTTTCAAAATAGCTAAAGCAAACTAAAACGAGACAAAACTCTCCTGCCCCAGTTTTCGAGTATGATTTAGTTGAAGATCTCAAAAAATTGAGGGCAAATGTTTTTCGTTTTTGAATTACTTAAATTTCCACTTATTCTGCATAAAATGCTCCAAAGCATTGCTGAACATAGTAAAAAGAATGATCTTATCAGGAAGAAATCAACATAAATTGACTTAAACAAAGCTAAATACATCCCAGGTAAAAACTCATATGAAATTTAGGATAAAAGGGACTCATCAGAAAAAATTGTAGGTAATTTAGATAAAATTGTTTCAGGTACAACAATAAAAAATCAACAGAATTTTGTTGTTTTTGCACATAAAATTGTGCCTCCTTCTTTATGAACTTTTGAAATTTTTAATAGGAATGTACATAACTGTATGGTTGATTCTAGAGCATCATTGAATGTGATGCCTTTGTCTATCTACCATAAAATTAATGCTGAGGTAAAACCTTCTGATTTAAATATCATTCAGTTAGATCGAACTAATGTTGAAGTTATTAGTGAACTTAAAAGCATGTTGATAAGATTATCATCCAATCCCAAGGTTCACGAAGCAATTGATATTATTGTTGTCAAAATTCCTGAAGTATATGGTCTGTTTTTTAGTAGAGATTGGTCAGAATAGTTGCACGCATATTTTGGTACGG
Organism: Picea mariana; assembly: GCA_032191745.1. Lineage (NCBI taxonomy): Eukaryota > Viridiplantae > Streptophyta > Pinopsida > Pinales > Pinaceae > Picea > Picea mariana. The sequence goes on along the minus strand of JASDQU010373434.1, from coordinate 55,339 downwards.
ACTGGTCTCATTTATGGCTTCTAGAAAATGGACAGCCCAACAAGATCAGAATAAACAGAGAACATTACTTGAAGTACACTGTGACAGATTTAATGACCCAAATGATCCTTTCATTACTGCTACAAATTTGATTGAAACATAGGGAATGAATACCTTTTTTGGTAATTTTATGACTGAAATGTCTTCTATTACTCACACAGAACAACAATCTAAAGGAACAACCTATACTCAGTCAACTATTTCTCCAAGTACACCGAACGTTACTAATGATGAACAAATCTGGTCCTCATATTTTGATGGATCCAAATCTAGAGAAGGGGCAGGTGATGGTTGTATTATTATTGATCCTACATGTAATAAAACATTTATTGCTTGTCGATTAGATTTTGATTGTACTAACAACACAACAGAGTACGAAACACTTCTGCAAGGACTAAGGAAGGCACTGGACATGGACGTGCAAAATTTGGTAGGATTTGGTGATTCAAAAATCGTAGTCAAACAACTAAGAAATGCAATACAATGTTTGTCACCACATATGAAGAATTACCAAACCGATCTATGGGGTTTAATTCACAAATTCCTAACATTCAATATAAATTCCATTCCCATGATAAATAATTCAGAAACTGATTTACTAGGCAATGTTGCTTCTAAATTATTTCATGTTGAAGGTCTTTTTCCTAAAGTGTTCTCGGTTGAATTATTATTCACGCTATCGATTCCTAACAACATCACAAACTGGAGAGTATTTGATGATGATCAACAGATCATAAATTTTCTGCATATGGAAGACACATTCTAGGATGTAGTTATAGAAGAAAGCACTCATGACGAAAATTTCTCAGACTTCACAGTAATATATCATCCTGGATCTACAGAATCATCGTTCAAGCTAGTAAACTCTACCCCCAAAATCTGTTGTTAGATTAGAAAATTTTTATGACCTACATGACAAGTTTAGATGGGTAGTAAATTGCAAAACAAATTTTTCCTCTTTGTTGTACGAAACTGTGAATTTAGGAACGCAAAATCATCCTCAAAATATCAATTTGGGAAAAGGGTGCTTTGAATAGGAAAAATCAGATTTTATAAAATTATTCAAATAATTTAAAGATATATTTTCTTGGATGTACAATGATCTAAAAACTTTCGACCCAATTATCATACAACATGTAATTGCTATGAAACCCCAAATCCAACCGTTTCAACAAAATTTGAGGAAAATACATCCTAAACTAGAACCTACCGTAAAAAAGGAGCTTAATAAATTACTCACTGCCAAGATCATCTTTCATGTATGAAAAACCCAATGGGTATCTAACTTAGTCCCTGTAAGGAAGAAGAGTGGAGAAATTCGACTTTGTGTCAATTTTCGAAATTTAAACCGAGCCTCTTATAAGGAAACCTACCTTGTTCCTCTGATGGAAAAATTTTGCAACAAGTATCTGGTTCTAAAAGACTATATTTCTTAGATGATTTCTCAAGATACAATCAGGAACGTATGTCTCCATCAGATCAACTAAAAACAACTTTTCATACCCCGTGGGGCACTTACGCCTACAAAAAAATGCCTTTTAGACTAATAAATGTTGGTGCCACTTTTTAGAGAACAATGGAAATTTATTTTTGTGTCCTCATGAACCAGTCGGTTATGGTCTATCTTGACGATGTCACTGTATTTTCCAAAAACAAGGAAGATCACATGTCTCATGTTAGGGTTGTGTTAGAACAATGTTGCAAGTTCGACATTTCACTCAATCCTAAAAAATCAGTCTTTGCAGTAAAACAAGGAAAATTGCTTGGGTTTATAGTGTCTAAATATGGAATGATCATTGATCCTGAAATAACCCAAGCCATTACCAAACTTCCCCCTCCTTCTTCCAAAAAGGCCATGCAATCCTTTTTGGGTAAAATTAATTTTGTCAAAAGATTTGTCCCGAGTTTTTCTGAAATGGTTAGACCTCTACAAAATATGATTAAAAGGGATGTTTTATACAGATGGGGACCACAAGAGATTCAATATTTCGATTCAATCAAAAAATCCATAATCGAGGCACCTTCCCGAATGAGCCCTCATTTTTCCAAAGATTTTACATTATATACCTTTGCATTTGATAGATCTTATGCCACTATACTCACATAGAAAAATGCATAAAGCAATGAGATACCCATCTCATTTATGATCTCTTCCTTTAAATAAGAAGAACTAAAATACCTCGCAGTATAACATCAGGCGTATGTTGTTTTTAAAGATGTAAGACATTTCAAATCATACATGTTGAAATCCAGGACAAAAATTGTTGTTCCTTACCCTACTGTGAGAAATTTGTTAGTACAAAAAAAGTTGGGAGAAAAAAGGGAAAATTGGATGACATCACTTCAGGAAAATAACCTTGAAATAATACTTGCATAAATCATTAGAGGTCAAGGTATTTGTAAATTGGTGGTTGATTCAGTTGAGAAAGTATAAAGTCAAATAAATACATCAATTGTTGTAACATCCCCAACCACCTACAAGCTGTGCAATTCTACCATGCAGAACATACACTTATATAATATATTCATTTTAATGAATTGAAAACACTTAACACAGAGTAATCACAAAATTACTACCATCATACACAATCAATGGAACTACAATAGTTCATATACGCAATAGAATACATGATACATTTTAAAAGGAGAAAACATGCAGAAACATATATATTTAAGCATGGAAATGGAACTTATCTTTTAAACTAGAGTAACACTACCCAACTACGTAAAGGCCTTCCACGAACCTCCCAACCTTAGATCCCGCTACTCATCACTCTCAACAGTAGGTCACCCCCGAGCTGGGACTAAGCTCCACCAGGCAAGGGAATCCTTGGCTAGGCAAGGTCAATAGGAAGATACACAGTTAATGAGGAGCCACTTATGCCCATTTCTCACAGACTCTCATTCCACACATGGCTGTCCCACCCCAGGAGTATACACTTTCACTGTCACACAGGACAGTCCATAGGTTGCTTCACTTCCCTTTCCTTGGGCTTCAACAATAGGTCGGACCTGAATTCTTTGAGCTCTGTAGTAGCTACAGGACCCTTCTAGGAGAACTCACTTCCAAAACAAACTCTCTCCCCTGAAGAGAATTTCCCATAGGCATGAAAACCTACCTGTTCAACCAAAACCACCTCTCTCAACTCGACAGAATGTTGCACACAAGCCCGAAAAACCTGCTTCTTCAACTTCGTTCCAACACAAGGAGGACAGCAACAACAAGTTAATACAGCTCGGGAAAATCAGAAGGCAAGAAACCACACTTATTCTAGGGACTGCATGGCCACAACAACCCACAGTTATAATACACAAATTACATAGGAAAACATGAAATGCTCAGGCTTCATAGAATACATAGGTTCTCTTCATGGAACTGATTTTCATATGTGTATGGCTGTAAAGAGGTCCAGTGTAGAGACAAAACAGGTTCTCAGGCAAGGATTCCAGCGAAATTAGGCGAAGTATGGTAGAGTGGTGCACAAGTATGCATACGTAGACACAACACACGCTAGACAGCGGATGCCTGAATGGAGGACCAACCCCCAACACAATTGATGCTTCAACTTTTAGCTGCATGTGCCAAGATCAACACCTACCTTCTTGGAGCTGCATGTACTCCATTTTTCATACATTTATTTCTAGGTTCTTGGAACAACACTCATCAATTAACAACCTTAGCCTTTTAGGAAATAATAATAAATTGTTATCCCCTTTAGAGATAATCCCCCTAGCTTAGCCCCCTAGGTATAACACTTTTCCTCCTCCCTTACCCAACCTTGTGGAAACTTAGTCCCCCATCACTTATTCTTCGTGTTTGGTCTACACACAACAATGTTCTTATATTATATTAATGATCTGCATAATTACATATATAAAATCAGGCTCCTGTCCTTTAACTCCTAGGCTCTCCGTCGTAATAAACACATAATCCTACCATATTATATACACTTGGATCATCATCCTATAAAACATGTTTACAATACATAGTCATAACTGGGATCTTCCTTGGGGTATTACAATCCACTCCCATTATTTTTGCACTTTCCTCAGTGCAACTTTTACACAACATCAACAAGATTTCGAAAATATTCAAAAACATATGGGTATTTTGCTCACATACCATCCTCATTCTCCCATGTCACATCCTCAGGACATTACCAGTTCCACTGGACATTTACAGTCCCTATGGCTTGGTTCCAGATCTGCTTGCTTTTCTGATCCAATATTCGCATCGGTTGCACTTGCAAGACACCTTCATGCTCCACCTAAATCACATTCCAATCGATTACATGATTAGGATCAGGTATATATTTCTTAAGAAATCAAATTTGAAACACATTATGTATATTCATGGATGCAGGTAATGCAATCATATATGAAACTGGCCCAATCCTTTCTAGTATTTCAAATGGCCCACAAAATCTAGCTGCCAATTTGGAACATTTCCCAGCCTCAGGGATCTTATATTGGCTTTCACTTTCAGGAAAACATGATCACCCACTTTAATCTCTCTACGGGTTCTGTTCTTATCAACATAACTCTTCTTCCTATCCCGGGCAACTTTCAAATTCTGCTTAATTTTTAGCATTTTTTCTTCCATTTCCTTGAGAAATTCTGGCCCAACTACTTCTCTATCAACTAGATTATCCCAACTTACTGGAGTGTTTCACTTTCTTCCATAAAGTGCCTCAAATGGGCTCATATTCAACGATGCTTGATACCCATTGTTGTAGGCCAATTCTACCAAGTGTAGGTAGTCTTCCCATTTGGATGGCTTTTCCATCACATACATCCTTAGAATGTCTTCTCTTACTTGGTTCACCCTCTCCATCTTCCCATCAGACTCAGGATGATAGGTTCTGTTGAAGCTTAGATTTGTTATGAATCCTTTAAATAGCCCCTTCGAGAACTTAGAGGTAAATTTTGAGTCCCTGTCAAACATAATTGTCTTAGGAATACCGTGCAATCGTGTTATTTCCCTCATAAAAATATCAGCAACATTAGGTGCCTTATGAGTAGTATTTAGTGGAATAAAATGGACATCTTTCGTAAGATTGTCCACCACCACCATGATTGAATCATGTTTCTTTCTTGTTCTGGGCAATCCTATGATGAAATCGATTGTCACTACCTCCCACTTCCACTCAAGAATGGGTAAAGGCTGTAGCAACCCTGCTGGGTGTCTGTGCTCAGCTTTAACCTTTTGGCATTCCATACATCTAGCGATGCATTCTGCAATTTCATTTTTCATAACTGGCCAAAAGTAATGGATCTTGACTACTGCCACAACTTTTTGATATCGAGGGTGCCCTGCATAAGGCACATTATGCATTTCATTCAAAATCATAAGTTTCAAGTCCTGGACATTAGGTATGTAAATTATGTTCTTGTACAAAAGTGTTCCATCAATTTCCAATTTATAATTTTCCACTTTCTATGGCATCTCACCTTTCTGTATCTTTTCTACCAAATCCCTGTACTGCAAATCTGTATTTGCATCCTCCAAAATTCTTCCTTTAATATCATTTTGGTACATGCTAATGGTTGTAGCATGTAGTTCATGCACTCTCCTGTTGAGCGCATCAGGCACTTTGTTTTCCTTTCTTTTGATATGCTTGATATCAAATTCATACTCACAAATAAACTCCAACAGCCTACTCTGCCTAGTATTCAAGGTTGGATGATCAAACAAATACTTCAGGCCATTGTGGTCTGTTCTTAGTTCAAACTTCCTTCCCATGAGGTAATGCCTCCATTTCTTTAGAGAATGAACAATGGATTCCAACTTTAAATCATAAGTGTCATAATTCTTTTAGTTCTCTTTCAACTTTCTATATTCATAACAAATTATGAACCCATTCTAACTGAGGATTCTTCCCAATCATTCTTTGCATGCATTGATGCACACTACGAAATATTCATTCAGATCTACAATCCTCAATATTGGAACACTGGTTAACAACTGATTTAATCGCTGAAATTGTTTTTCACATTCCTTTGTCCATTGAAATTTCTTCTCCTTGCTTTGCAAGGAAGTGATAGGGTAAGCTATCCTTGAGAACCCTGTAATAAACCTTCTGTAATAACCATCTAGACCCATAAAGTATCTCACTTCTATCACATTCATTGGCACTGACCATTCTCTAATGGAATCACCCTTCTCAGGATCCACGACTATCCCATCTTTTGAAATGATGTGCCCCAAGTAATGGATCTACCTTTTATAAAATGATCACTTTATCAGCTTGGCATATAGTTGGTGCTCTCTTATCAGTTGTATCACCATCCTCAAATGTTGTTAATTCTCTTTCTCTGACTTGGAATACACCAAAATTTCATCCAAAAAGACTATGACAAACTTGTCTAGATATTCCCTGAATACTCCATTCATTAGGGACATAAAAACAATGAGTGCATTTGACAACCCAAATGGCACCAATGTGAACTCATAGTGACCATGCCTTGTTCTGAAGGTGGTGTTGTTGATGTATTGATCCTTTATTCTTACCAGGTGATAACTAGACCTGAGATCTATCTTTGAAAATATAATGGCATCCTTCAACTGATCAAAGAGATTGTTGATCCTCGACAAAAGGATACTTGTTCTTTATAGTCACTTTATTTAGTTGTCTAAAATCAATGCAGAATGTCAATGTTCCATCCGTTTTCTTCACAAATAGGACCGATTCTCCCCAAGGTGACACTCTTGGGTGTATATACCCCTTCTTCAGAAGCTCTTCAAGCTGCAATTGCAGCTCTTTCATCTCTGGCGTACTCATTATGTAAGGATGTTTTGATACTGGAGCTTCTCCAGGCATCAAGTTTACAGAGAAGTCAATATCTCTCTTCAGGGGTCATTCGGGTACCTCCTAGAATACATCTTCAAAATCCTTTAGTACCACATGATAATCAATCTTTGAGAACTCATCCTTAGATGCTTCCTCTACATGGGATGCAAATACTTGACATCATTTCCTGTAGAACTTCTTTAGTTGCATTGCAGAAATTTCTTTGACATCAACCACTCTGGGAATTCCTTGGAATGTTCTATAATTCCCCTCCTCATCCAAGCAAGTGAATTCCTTGTTATGACAGTCTACGATGGCATGGTGTTGGTCCAAACAATCCATCCCAACTAGAAAATCATAATATCGTAAAGGTAGAATGCTCAATTCAGCCCTTGTGTTCAGTCCATTCATGTCCATTGGACATGACTTAACCAACTCAAAAAAATTTCTCTTGGCTCCTATAGCCAACTTCATTGACCAACATTTCTCATGCTTTCTTCTTGGCAATTGCAAACTTTCCACCACTCTAGGATCTATATAACTATGACTAGCCCCTGAATCAATTAAAATAGTAAAGGCATGGATGTTGATCATACCTTCCACTTCAATCATGTGTGATTGAAATTCATCTTTATTGTTGTCTAGGGATGCATAGATCCTTGGTATTATACTTCCCATTTCCTCCACTGTTTCATTGTGTTGAACATTGTGGATAATTCTCACTTTGTCATTTATGTGGGGGAAGTCTCTGTATGTGTGATTTCCTTTACAACCCCAACATTCCGTAGGTGTCTGCCTTGGAAATTTCCCACCTACTTCAACCATCATGGGCTCTCTAAAACCTAAATATCCTTGAGGACTATTCTTGAAAAAGGGAGGTTTGTTTCCCTTCTACCTCTGCTCTTTCTTAAACTTCTTCTAGTCATACCAAGCCTTTTGAAAATTAGGCTTTTCTCCTTCCTGATCATACAAGCCTTTCTCTCTTCTTATCGTTTCTTCCATAGTCTTAGGGTCATCATACTAAATCTTGTCCCAAATGTAAGGTGGTAGTCCACTCAAATACCTTTAAATTTTGAAAGTCTCATCCTTGATGAATGAAACATGTTTCAACAACTCCAAAAAATTTTGCTCATATTCAACAATGGACATGTTTTCCAGCTTGAGCTCAAAGAACTCTTTCATCTTTCTGTCATAGTATCTTTTAGTTAGGTATTTATTTTAAAAATACTTCTTGAATTCCTTCCAGGTGATATAGTTCTCTCTGATGTGCTGCACCTGCACCAGTTGATCCTTCCAGATGGATTCTTTTCCTTTCAGCTGATACATTGTAATTCTTCCTTCTGCATGAGAAGAATAATTCTACAGTTGGAAATATTTCCTCATGCCAAGCAAGCATGTTTCAACATCCTCCTCCTCCTTTTCTCCATCAAATGTAGGAGGATTAATCTTGTTCATTTCTCCCTTCAGCCCATCCACTCCAAATCTCCTGTGCTTTCTGGTAGGATATGGGCTTGCACAATTCTATGCTCTCCTCTTGGAGCGACCTTGGGAGTGATGATGATGCTTGCTAACACTTCTTGAGCTTGTTTTCTTCTCATGGGTCTTGCAATTCACTGTCTTTATTGAGTCAGTTTCCTTGTACAACTTCTTTTATGTTATCTCTAAACTCTTCATCAACTTTAAGTTGAATTCGCCCTGTTTTTCCTAAGCTTTCTTGAGCTTTATGCTATCTGCTCGGTGACTTTGGGCATATTTCTGCAATCTTTCAATAATTTTCATCTTGTTTCCTTCCTTATCTATCTCTTCTCCATGCCCATTGGGTTTTGACCCTTCAACTCCCAAATGAACATCGATTCCTTTAGCTTCATTCTTTGAACTGGAATCATTCTGTGTCTCCTCCATTTATTCACTTTGTGGCAATTCACTCTGGTTCTGCCACTCATTCAACTCTTCAAACACAACGTGAAGTCCACCATAATTTGTTAGGATATCCATCCTTAACAATTCACATTGTATTCATAAACCAATATGAACCAAGAAAATTTTCAAATTCCTTTTCTTTCTGAGCTCTACTCTTTTCTGCAACAATCTTGCGAGCCCCAGCCCCTTTTTCTTATTCCCCAATCCACGTGATCATGGGTCGTGACCACTTGCCTATCCAAGAAGGTGCTTCACGAATTCACATTTCAGGAATTCTACTGTGGCCAAACCTGATATTATCGATTCCCAATTTTCCAAATCGTGAATCCTCTAGGTGCTAGCTCCTCCTGCTAGGCCCCTTGAATGTGTCGTTGGGCTATGACCTGGGCCCCAACTTCTGATCTCTTTGGGAATTCCTCATAATTTAGCTCACCTATTTTCTTCCATAGCCCGAACTTCACGCACATCACATTGACCGTTTTGACTTCCCCACGATCCAACAGTCTAGATCCTTTCTTCACAAATAGAGACTTCTCTTGTCAGAAGTCTTCAAAGTACTTATCCATAGTCTCTCGGAGTTTCTATTACCAAAATTGCAAAGTAGGGTGGATCAATGGTCCATGTCTACCCAACATACAATGACTAATACCCACTGTGGACTTCTGTCATAGGATTTTCGGGACTTCGGAAGTTATCACACTTGCTTCCTTTCCTTCTTTTGAATTCCAAAATTCCAAACTTCTTACCCTAGGTCCACATAGTAGAAAAGTCACCAACCTAGGTGGTGGCACGTGGCATGTCTAGGAAGGTCCACATCATCTCAGGCCCCACCACATCCACCCTTTCACTTCAGAGCTTTTGAATTCAGAAGTTTTTGCATCAACACTTTCCCCCTTTCCTGATTGTCATTGTTCCGAACTCTCCCTAGACAATCAAAAATCCTTATCTCTTTCAGAACCTATGGTCAAGATCACTTTGGTATTTATTTATTTGGAGGTTTTCACCCCTCTTCCCTTCTAATATTTCAATTTCGTGAATTCTGGAGGTTTCTCGCAACTAACCCGTGCACGATTTCTCAATATCTAATGGTTGTAAATAACTTCCCTTCCTTTCGAACAGATCCTATGGCTTGAACACCTCAAGTGTTGTGATCTCTCTCTATGTGTTCCAATACCATGCCTGTTATGGTTTTATGATACCTCTACACTTCCTCAGCTTCATAACACGACTAAGGTAAGATATTGGCACTCATGAACATTCTAAGGTTTGAAATTGGTTCCTCCAAACACAATATCCACTTGAAATTTGGGTGCAAAGACCACTTATCCAACCCATCCAAGCTCAACATTGAAACCATGATCTAAACTCAAAATTTGTTCCTTTTTTCAACAATTCACTCTGAAAAATTCTCTCGTTAACCACTAACATGGCCCATCCAGGCTCAGTGTCGAAACCATGGCTCTGATACTAATTTGTAACATCCCCAGCCATCGATAGGCTGGGCAATGCTACCATGCATAACAAACACTTATATAATATATGCATTTTAATGAATTTAAAACACTTAACACAGAGTAATCACATAATTACTTCCATTATACATAATCAATGGAACTACAGTAGTTCATATACGCAATGGAATACATGATACATTTTAAAAGGCACAAACCTACAGAAAAATATATATTTAAGCATGGAAATGGAACTTATATTTTAAACTAGAGTAACACCACCCAACTGCGGGAAGACCTTCCACCAAATTCCCATCCTTAGACCACGCTACTCATCACTCTCAGTAGTAGGTCACCCCCGAGATGGGACTAAGCTCCACCGACCAAGGGAATCCTAGGCTAGGTAAGGTCAACAAGAAGACCCACAGTTAAGGAGGAAGTTCTCTCTTCTAGGAGCCACTTATGCCCACTGCTCACAGAATCTCATTCCCCACATGCCTGTCCCACCCCAGGAGTATACACCTTCACTGTCATATAGGACATTCCATCGACTGCTTCACCTCCCTTTCCTTGGGCTTCAACAACAGTTCAGACAAAATTATCCAAGCTCTATAGAAGCTATGGGACCCCTTCCAAGAGAACTCACTTCCAAAACCCACTTTCTCACCTAGAGAGAGTTTCCCATAGGCCTGACAACCTACCTCTTTTACCACAACCACCTCTCTCACTTGGAGAGAGTGTTGCACACAGGCCCAAAAAAAATTCTTCTTCAACTTCATTTAAACACAAGGAGGACAACAACAACAAGTTAATACATCTCGGGAAAATCTGAAGGCAACAAACCACACTCAGTCTAGGGATTGTGTGGCCACAACAACCCATAGTTATAATACACACATGGCATAGGAAAACATGGAATTCTCATGATTCATTGAAGACGTGGGTCGACTTCACGAAACTGATTTTTAGAGGTGTGTGGCTATGCAGAGGTCCAATGCAGAGACCAAACGGGTTCTCGAGCATGGATTCCAGCGAACTTGGGCAGATTATGGTAGAGTGGTGCACGGGTATCTAGACGTAGACACAACACAGGATAGACATCAAATGCCTGAATGGAGGACCAACCCCCAACATAGCTGACGCTTCATCTTTTAGCTGCATGTGCCTAGGTTGACACCTGTCTTCCTGCAGCTGCATGCACTCCATTTTTCATACATTCCTTTTAAGGATCTTGGGACAACACTCATCAATTGACCACCTTATCCTTTTAGGAAATAATAATAAATTATTATTCCCTTTAGATAATACCCTAGATTATCAATTGACAACTGTTGTTTCTGTGTTGGAGAAAACAACCTACCTCTCCCTTCCCTTGTTGTGTCTATGTGATAGTACCCATGGCACCTGTGGTAAGAATTGAACCCAATAGTTCGCAAGCCCTCTTCTCTCATGATGATGTCATAGGTGATATTGTGGCACATGGCTAGGAAATTTTTATCAGCTGGTTCGAGGGTTTCAAACTCATTCTGGCCCAGCATTTCACTCAATTATTTGATGGATTTAAGGCTAATATTGGGGATCTGCAACTCAGAGTGATCGAGGATTCCATAGCACAAGCTTCAGGACTATCCTAGGAGGGTGAATGATGGTTCAAAGATGACAAAATCGAAGGCGTGCCATGGAATTTTCTCATGGTATATAAGAAATCGATGTGTTGCCCAAAAGGTACATCAATTACTCTCTTCAAACCCCAATGACACAACCTATTTATAATTCTTAAGCAATTCATAAATTGTGAAGGTAGATATGGCTTAGTGTTCTTCTATCACATCTTCTTGTTGATGGTTTTCTTAGGTTTCAAGTTAAATTTACCTTTCTATACGTTCATGATTCTGCAAAAAATGTCTAATCTTTATCAAAGATAGAGGTTAAACTCATTGTCGAGCCTTTTTCACCATGGTATTATTCGAGTCTTTGTGTTGTCACATATATATAAGACTAGGGATACTTGGAAAGATTTCCTATTTAGAAATAATTTCACCCTATCCAAGAATGAAGTAGAATTGCCTCTCCATTTCAATAAAAACCACAGCCCCTATAGTTCTAACCCTACTACCAAAAACCTAGGTGTTGATCCACATGAAGACCATGCGACCAGAGTCTGAAAATATTTTTCTATTCGAAACACATTGGGCAAAAATCCACAATGTAATTTCATCCACATAAAATCATTGAAGGAGGTTTTAGATGTGTTAAAGGACAAAACCCCTACTATTCCTATTCATGAGCTGACTAAGAGTGTTTTAAATAAATTTATTGTCAAGAAAAATCGCAAGCATAAGGAACAGAGTAATTCAGATTTAAATTTCTTAAACACGAGACCAGGTAGGGTCATATCAAGAAGTTTGAGAAATCACCAGTGAGATCATCTAAGCTTGATCCCAGTGATCGAGGTCGACGATTGTTTGTCTGAGGATGAGATCGATAAATTTCTTTCACAAGAGGATGTATATGACCAGTTCCTTGGAAATGAAACCGGTATTGAAGCTATACAATATGATTTTGTTTCTAAGTTGTTTCCATTCCTAAAAATCCAAGAAGGTTTCTCTGGTATACGACACGATCTAAGGAAAATTATAGGACAGGTCAAAATGCCCTCTGCAAAGAAGACTCAATATATACCTACCATAGAACCAATTCACTATGAAAACTGTCTTTATTGGGTTGAAAGATACTATAGGGATATCCCTTATCTCCAAGAACAATTAAAAAAAATGGTTTCAAAAAACTCCTTGCTCGAGAGGGAAAATGAAGAATTAAAAGTATGCATTCGATCCAATGCTGACAAGGCCAATAAGAGAATTAAACGGTCTGGTAATGTGATTATCAAGAAATCAACAAATTTGAACACTATTATTAATTGTTATAGTGGGAAACCCCCCTATGGACTACACTAGGGTTCAACATGTAGGCATATCTAACCATCTAAACGTATCCTACTTTTCTAACTACCCCAAATACACCCCATATTCATACATGAAAGACAAAATGAAAAGATTAGGTAAGTTTACCTTTTACCCCACGTCCGGTGTCGATCCTCTCAAGTTTGATAGCTCCACTGACTACAAGACTCCTCCAGAGGTTGGCCTGCATTCATAAAAAAATAAACAAGAAACTACAAACATGCATATCATATATAAAGCATGGGTTATATGTTAGTATAAGACATAAATCAAATACAACTATTTGACACATCATATTTCGGGACATAAAAGGTATTTCTTTTATTGATATCATAATGTTTACTTACAACAAGGTCAACGACTGCTCCATGAACCCGGTCCGATATCCTCTTCACCAAGCTCCAAATGAGCTTCCACATATCTTTCTCCTCTCACACTTCTTTTAGGGAAATGTCATAAGCTTATGATGGAGGAAAAATGGCAAGAATGGGAAATTTTGATGCAAATCTTAAAAGGTGGATGCAATTCTTGGGGCAAGGAGGGGATGTGAAATAGACAGAGTTTCATTGTTATTATTCTTATGTTATGAATGATACCCCAACACCTCCTTTTATATGACAAAAGGATGGTTATTCAGTTGGGTGATGGGCTATAGGCAGTGGATCAGTTGGGAAACTACCCAATAGCCCATAATCTCAACGAATTCCTTGCAATTTTTTAATTTTTGCAACTTTTGCAAGAATACGTGCACTGTAATGGTGTAGCTAGTGTATGTACATGGGATATAGCGGTGCAAAAAGTGTGTGTACGTGGGCAGTAGTGGTTCAGGGTGCATACATTTTCAAAAATGGTGTTTTTAAGAAGAGTTGCTCAGTGATGGCTTGGAAAAATTTGCATGTAAGAGGGCCAAGTGCCAGGTATGCATGTATGGTGTAATTTATGGTTATAACAGATGCCCCCTAATGTGTGAGGTCATAAGAGCATCTGATAGCCGAAATACATTACAAAATCTTCACCAATTTATGAAGCGAGTGAGCCTAGGACCATAGTTCGGGAGGTGCCATTTGCAAAATAACAATTGTCTCACCGAGGCGGGCATACCCATGCTTGAGATGAAATAAATCATAGTTTCCAATCAAATAAATTGCAAATCCATGTCATATAGATATATAAATTGTAGCCACGAGAAATACACATTGGATCTACATTTCAAAATCAAAGATATTCATGTATAGTATCCATCTTCAAGAATCTATTGACGTCTGGCGGTTGGAGATGAGGCCTTTAGAGCTCGAGCAAAAAATTCAAGATATTCAAAAATTGGTTAGGAGTGTAATAAGAGTGTATGAATTCACTACCCAGAGGTCTTCGATGACTCGTTGGGGAACAAACAAGAGGATATCGATGATCTGGCAGAGAACTTCATTAATTTTGAACAAGGACTTCATTGGAATTTTGGGATGGTCGGGCATGAGGTCGATAGACAAATTACAGAAAGGTTTACTCAGGTTGGGTAAAAATTCCCTTAGACAAGAGAACTACTAATGATCAGACTCAAGCAGCATGACATTAACATAAGTTCACGATGCAGGAGGCAACACAAACTCTCCATGCGTTTGGAAGGATAAGCAAATGGAGGAGGACATAGCTCTATGTAACGAGAAAAAATTCCTAAGGTCATATTAAGTCCCAAATCTTGATGAACAAACAAAAGGATGTGCTTCTTCCAAGGGTGACTCATTGTGCTTCCAAAAAAGAAAATGAATTTCCCATCCTCTTTTTGGGGTGTATTTGATCTTTTTGTCTTTTTCAAAATTTTTAAGGATCTTGAAAAATAATAAAATGATGCTACGCTAAAAAGGAGGAATGAGTGTCGCCAACTTACTACTTCCAAGAACAAGGAACACACTAATGATCAGAGGAAGGAGATATGTGCAAGAAAAGGACACTCGGGGAAAATTCCTCCATGGGTCAAGGTGTTAAGTCATAGAGGAAAAGTACTACAAGGCCTGCATATAAGGCATGCTTCAAAGGTTCAGTTGAAAGAAACATGGATTTGGCATTAGGCCAAAGACACGGAGATGCAAATGCGATTAGAAAGACACAATGAAACCCCCTTCAATTTATTTTTCATGTGCCTAGAAAAGTAAATATTGGTGGTTTTTCATTTTTAGAGAGTCTGAAAAACGTAAAATGAAGACTCCATTGGGGTACCTTTTTCAAAGGTAGTCTAGTTAGTTTGAAAAAGGAATAAACTAGCACCGAAAATACATCTATTCAGAACCATTTTAATGAGTGTGACATAGAGAAGATCACTCGACAATATTCTCAAGTTTAAGTATTCTGAAAATAACTTAACTATGGACTCCATATGATGTGCTCTTCTGGACCAATTTAACGAGTGTGAAGGAACAAGGTCACTTGGCAATCTTTTCAATTTTAAGGAGTCTGAAAAGAGCTTAATTATGGGCTCTATAAAGTATGTTCTTTTAGACCAATTAACAAGTGTGAAGGAACAAGGTCCCTTGACAATCTTTTCAATTTTAGGGATTTTGAAAAGATCTTAAATATGGATTCTGTGGGGGTTCCTTTCTCGTAAATTTAGTCCCCCGGGCCCGAAAAAGGGTTAAAATTATACCTGAGAATACTCTTCTAGCGAACCGAAGTTTGTAGAGTATACCTTTGTTCGTACAATTGACCATCTGGACCGAAAAAGGGGTAAACTACCACTGGATAGACGTTCCTTTGAATTTTATTTTGGCGAGTGTGAAGGACAACAAGATCACTCGACAATATTTTCACGTTTAGAGAGTCTGAAAAGGGATTAAAAGAAGACTATTTTTCTGGGAGTCAAGAGTGATGATACATCAAACATATGAGGCTCGATATCGTAATTAGGAAAACACTAATTAAAGACACCTGAGCCTAAATTCATTAACAATGGCATGAATGCCAAAATGCAATGAGGATCTAACTAGGGAATCCATGTAAAGGTAGGCTCTACTACCTTATTATGACACTTCTAAATCATCAATGATTGTTATGTGCCGCAGTTTGGTGGGATCAATCCTATGGAAAAGTGTAAAATATAATTAGATGCAAAAAGTGGAGGTGGAATCCTAACTTAAATGCAAAAATTTGGAAAAACGACTTTTACCAAAGGACCTTCAAAAGTGACCCATTTCCCAAAAAATTTCGCAAACCACAAGTGAAGTGTATCGTGACATCCAATGAGAAACTCAAGAACCACACTAGATGATTTTCCAGCCAGAAAAAATGACAAAAGGGTTCAAAAAAGTGGGAAAAAGGGACAAAAAAATCTATTAATAGAAACTGATAGCTCATTTTCACCATTGCAAATTGAGAAGTAACCAAAAAGCTAAAAATACCCCTTTGCTAAAAGAGTTGATTATGGGAGATTCAAAGGACAAAATGAACTTCCGCTCAGACCAAGTAAGTACAAACCAACCCCTCTTTCATTTCCATACTTCCTTTATGATTTTCTTTTTCTTTTTTGGGGGGTGCACCCTCCTAAAAATGGGTGTCCCTATGTGTATGTGGGATGTCCAAGGACATCCCATAGGCATAAAACAATTTGCGCGCATGCATACACAACTATGTCCAAGACATCCCATGTACACCCTCAATAACATAGAAAAAATGAAAAATAAGAGTTATCTCTCCCTTTGAACTGGTCATGTGAGAAGATGTATGTCCACTGGAGAGAGTGGGAGCACAAAGACATTGATATTTTGGTGGAAGAGGACCTTGCTACTGTCGCTGCATTGAAACAATGCGGGTTATAGAAGTTCCTTTGTTGCCCACTCATGAGGGCACACAACAGGCTACCTAAGGCCTTGGTGGACTATTGGCATCCCAACTTAGATGTTTTTATGCTCGAGGGGCAGTCGTTGAATCCAACGATTGAGGAAATTTAATTTTTGACTGGCATCTCGAGGAGAGGGGAACCAATCAACTTGCGTTCATTTCTACAGGGCCTCATAACATTGCTGAGATGATCATACTACATTGCGAGGGTGGCATTGAGAAAGTAGGTTCTCATGTGTCAATCCACAAGATCACCAACCTATCATTGAAAGTGATAGTTTTACTCATTGGCCAGATCACTGGATCCGCAGCCTTACATTAGGCTTCCCAAGTGCACATGCATTGTGTGGTGTAGTGCTTAAATGCACAAGTGTTCGACTGGAACACAACCATGATTGAATGCATGAAGAGACAAATTACATAGTTTCATGGGAGAGGTAGAAAAAACTTTGGGTTTGGTACCATTTTGTGCTCATTCTTCTTCGAGAGGGTACCCATCATGAGTCCTCGAGAGACTATACGAGGGTATGTGGCCTCTTTCCCGGTAGTGTGTAGATGGGCGGAATTGCTACCGCAACAAGGTGGAGGAAAGACCATAGAGGCCTTCGATGATAATTTTTTTTACTGGTGGGAACGAAAGATTCTAGCCATAGGGGACTACCCCTATGCCATAATCATCTTTTCCACAGATCCAGACATGCCTGTACCTCTTAGAGGAGAGCGAGGAGAGATAGGTACATCTTTTTTTTAAAGTTATTTAATTTTTTAGTTTCCTTTTATATATAACATTTTTATATGTACCATAATATCTGAAAACTATGTATCTTTTATGTACATATGTGGGGTTGGTGCAACCAATATACTTCATGAGGACCAGGCAACATCCTCGACCAGAGGTAGCACTAGTAGCAGTCATCAGACTAGCAACAACAACAGGGGGACCTCTAGCTGGAGAGGCTGATAGGGTGTTGAGATGAGTGGAGCAGAACCTCACCATGCTCACTCCTAAAGTTCCCATGGCAGAGATCAAGGATCTTCCACCATCTATGCAGCATCACGTAGTTAGTGTGCCACGGACTCGCGTCCATCTTTTCCGTCATTTGGAAAATGTTGTTTTTCACTATGGCAAGCCCAGTAGGCCTCGTTCTTAGCTAGGGTGAACCACTTACATGTCAAGGGCACTCTTTTGTATATTTTTGAGGGAATACGCCCCGTGATGTATACCATACTTATAATTTTGAGGTGCTTGCACCCATCAATGTACTCTGATATTTATATATATATATATATATGTGTGTGTGTGTGTGTGTGTATTTACATCTTTACGTCTTATGGATCACATTTTTTGCACATGTATATACATGTGTATGTGTGTGCGTATTTTTATATGTGTGCAATATTCCAATCTAATACTTGATTAGCTAGAGTATTTGTCATTTGATTTAATCTACTAGGAACATGGATATACGTAATGTAATAAAAAAAAAATTCTAAGAGATGTACCCTAAGGAACCATCAGTGTAAAGTAGGGTCATAAACGCGGTAAACCCCATTTCGCTAAAATACAACCAACTGTGCATCTAAGTAGACCTGGAGGTGAGAGATACCATGGGATGGAGAGTCACAAAGAAACTCTATCACTATGTTGTAGTCGATGACATTGTTTGTGGCGTCACCTAGACAGATACCTCCAGAATATAGCAATTGGCCCTAAGGAATGAAAATCACCCAAGTTGTGGAGGCAAGTATCGGCTAACACCATCCACGAACCCAACAAAAACATCTAATTCACTTGACATCTTCCACAGTGAAAAATATGACATAAATAACGACATGTCCATAAAACAAAAAGACAAAAATAAATGTATACAAACTATGGATATGTACAAGAAATCACCCAAGGTGACCCACGTACGAGTAATACTTCTTTAGGTAAAGCCCATTTCTAGGATCTGCCAAAGAATTTCCTTCAAATTCAATGAGACAATAAGCTCCCTTCTTTAGTGCCTCCTTCACGATGAAAGGTCTGAACCACATGGGTTTGAACATGCCTACCCCTAGGGGATCCTTGTCTAGGTTGTAGACTATGACAAGGTTTCCTTCAGAGAAAATCCAAGGACAAAGAGAATGATCATACTGACTCTTGACTCATTGCTTGT
Source organism: Picea mariana (assembly GCA_032191745.1). NCBI lineage: Eukaryota > Viridiplantae > Streptophyta > Pinopsida > Pinales > Pinaceae > Picea > Picea mariana. Next base: position 36,188 of record JASDQU010373434.1, on the reverse strand, counting down.
GAGGCTCGTTGGCCAATGCTGCATCACAACATTGCTCATCGAGCTGCTCCAGATACAATAAGTATTCCTCAAGTGGTGAATTATCTGGAAATAACTGTACTTCAAACTTTAGAGATGGGATATGGCACTCTATAGGAAAGACTACTTCCAGCCCATAAATGAGTTGAAAAGGTGAAAAACCGGTGGCAGTATTTATAGACGTTTGGTAGGCCCATAATGTCGAGTACAACATGAAATGCCAATTTTACTTGGAAGAATTGATCGTTCATTATAGAATAGTCTTGAGAGACTTATTCAGAGCCTCCAACTGACCATTTGATTGTGGGTAGTAAGGTGATGAATTCTCTTGCCTCAACCCAAGATTTTATTTTAACTTAGACATCATTTTATTTTGAAATTGATTGCAATAGTCTGTGATAATATCCTTTGGGATGTCGAACCTTTCTATTATCTGATTGAAAATAAAGAAAGCTATTGTCTCTCCATCATTATTAAACATCAGCATAACTTTGACCCACTTTCTGAAGTATTCTACTGCTACGATGATATAACAATTCCCCCTGGCTAAGGCTGGGTGGCATGTAGTAAAATCAATCCCGCACTTGGTGAAGGGACCAATAGTAATGACGAGAAACATGGGAGAGGGTTGTTCCCTCATCTTTTGAGAGAAGATCTGACACGGGTATAACTTCTTGACTGATTCAACACAATCCTTGATTAACGTCGGCCAAAAGCAATCGGCTCATAGAAGGCTCTTTCCAACCTAAACAAATGACCACCACATGTTCTAGTGTGTAAGTCATTAAGAACACGTTCTTCTTCTTCATTAATGAGGCAACAACAACGGATGCAATCTAAGCCTCGACGATACAAAGTGTCATCGAATGTGAGATATTTTTTTTCCTGATGGTGTATACGTCGATGCTCATCACAAGAAGCAGAGGTGGGGCACTTCAAAGTATAGAGATAGACTAATATATATCCATACCAGTGATCTGAAGATGAAATTAGAAAAATATCTTCTTTAATTAGTGATTCCTCAGGTGTAATGTCTAATGATTCTATCAGAAGTTTCCAGATAAGTTTCGCAAATAACAGTGACTTTTTCGATTTCGTAGAAACGAAATCCAATTCAAATTCCTAGAGGATGATAATCCATCTACTGATTTTTTCGTCGATGATGTTTCGTGTCACCACATACTGAAATGGATTCACAATAGCAATGATGGTGGTGTTACAAAACATCATATAATGACGGAACTGTTGAACAACATGCACTGTTGCCAACAGAAGCTTCTCAACATGGAAGTAGTTGATTTCTGGTCCAACAAGGCATTGACTTAGGTAATAAATCATGTGATCCTAAAGAAGATCACCCTCTTGAGCCAAGACCATACCGATGGTCAACTCTATGGCGGACAAGTACAATAAAAAATATTTATTATAATTGGGAGGCTAGAGAGGAGGGGAAGACGTAAGGGAGCGTTTCAATGCTTCGAAACAACGTTGAGCATCTTTGTCCCAATGGAAAGGGACTCCATTTTTGAGTAAACGCATGAACCCTTTAGTGATCTCGACATAGCTTGTGATGAAACACCAGACAAAGTTCTCTTTACCTCGTAAGCTTTGAATCTGAGGGACTGTGCACAGGAGAGGCAATTGAACTATTGCCTCAACCTTTAGAGGATTGAACATGATCCTTGTTGTCTAAACTATGAAACCTATAAGACGACCCGATGTCATGCAAAAAATGCATTTGTTTGGATTCAAGAGAATCTAATAGTAGCGACATCGCTCAAATATTAGTCTGAGGTGCATTGGATGATCATATCTCTTGCAAGATCTTGATGCTAAATCATCAAGATAGGCCTTGATTATATGTCTAAGGTTGTGGAAGGAAAAAGACATGGCCCCCTGAAAAGTGGCTCGAGCATTGTTTAGGCCAAAAGGCATCTTATGATAAGAAAATGTGCCCCATGGACAGATAAAACTTATTTTATGTTGGTCCTCGGGTTTGATATGTATCTCATTGTATGTCGAGAAACCATCGATGAAACATAAGACCTCACAACCTTCACATTCATCGACAATATGATCAATGAATGGGGTGGGGAAATTATCCTTTGGGAAGGCCTTGTTCAAATCACAGAAGTTCATACACACATGAATCATTCCCTACTTTTTGTTGACCAAAACAGGGTTTGACACCCATTGAGTCAACTAAATGGGGTAGATGAAACCATCTTTGAGCAATTTCTCTACTTCATCCTTAATAGTTGTCACTTTCGAAGGATTAACCAGACGAAGATTTTGTCAAACCGACTTGGCATTAGGATAAGTCGATATATCATGTTCGATGATTCTTGTATCAATTCCTAGAATTTCCTAGTAAGACCAGGAAAAAACATCACAAAATTATTTAAATAAATTTGTGTAGATCTGAATCTCCTCGGCGAAGCAGTCCACTCTGACGAAGACATTATCCATGATACTAGGGTTTCTAGAGATGTCGATAGGTATCATTTTAGTGATGGTTTTCATATTACCTTTGGCATAAACTACATGCATAGAAAGATGATTAATAGGACAAGACCTATCTCTAGTCAGAGTTAACATGAATTATCCTGCCTCTATTCTTCTTAACTCTAGGAAGAAATAAGATCTGTGATGGAGATCATCCCAGGGTCTGTCTAGACTAGTCAATTCCTCTAAAATCGCCTCGTTAGAGGGAAAGACCAAGTCTAAAGAATCGGTAGTGGAAAGGAAAACTTGAGCCCAAATAGGCTCAAGAAATGTATCTAACTTCTTTGTTGAAGTCAGATCGAGGTCTGTTGAAGCTTGCTAGACAATACCATACGCAAATTCTTCCATGGATAGGGGGATGGACATGACAGGATGCCCTGTCCCTTCCATCGAGGTCGATGGGGAGGGAAGAGTCTAGCGATCATTAAAGTAATTTGTACGAAGTGATGACACTTGAAATATTTCAACCTTAGACTGGTCAAGGATAGCCAATATCATCTTGACATCACCAGAAGGGGGTGGGTAATCGAACGTACCCATCAAAGGTGGGCACAAACCAACCCCCACATTGACGACATCGGGCTATGGGTAATCAATCATCGAGACTGTGGATGACCCAGATGAAGGATGAGGCCTAGTGAAGGACAACTGGTCAATGGTTACTATTTGACCCTCATGCGGAAACAACAAGACCCAAAAAAATCCTTTCTATGTCCAACTCCTTCCTAACAATATGTTGTAGTTGAGAGGTGCATTGACCACTTCAACTTGTATGCACATGGTCTTCCCTCCTAACTGTATGGGGAAAGAAGGGATGATTCTATGTAGTATGAAAGAACTACCATCAAAAGTAGTAAGAAAAGTAGGTGACAGAGAAAAAATAGGCTGGCCAATGGGCTTCCAACATGCCAACAAAATCATGCATGTCGAGGGGTACTCATCAACCACCATACATAAAATATTTTGGTTAAACAATTTCATGAGGTGAGACACTACTATCTGAAATGCAACATGGTAAGGGAGATCAGGTTTCAAGTCAGTCGTATCAAGCATGATCATTCCTGGATTACAGGTCTCAGCAGATCCTAAGGAAGTTAACAAAGCCTTTGTCTGTGAAGGGAATCTCTAGAGGACCTCCAAAGTAGACATAGTGCAAGGGGTTTGCGAAAAATCCTCCACCATAGAGTAATTATGGGAGGCCCTCGAGTTCGGATTATGCGAAGCTTTCTTGAACGTCCCTTTCGGGATACATGTCATTGTTTCTCCCATTGGATTCTCTATTCGGATAGGAACAAATGATTTTAGGGCTTCCTTACCCTTTTCAATAGTTTCTGGAATTCCATAATAGTGTGCCCTAGTTTCTATGTAAGCGCCACCTTTCATTATATAAACATTCACGGTCGATGGATTACAAGAAGACAGAGCGGGTCCCCGACTGCCCCAATCCTTGGTTGTAAAGGCTTGAGTCAAATTTTGCCCATGTGGAAATGGGTTCATTAACACAACAAGTTGTTTCTGCATCAATAACGTTTGGGCCTCTGCAAGTTGAGAGCACAGGTGAGTCAGATGGTCTTTCGTGAAAAGATTACACAGATACTTCGACTTTATTTTCTTTATGTTTCCCCCACCAACATTGTTTGTGGGTTTCTTATCCCCATTACCCTTCTTGTTTCACTATTTCTTCTTCTATTCAGGATGTTGGTTGGCCTTTGGGTTCATCAACTCCACACTATGTACATCTGACCTTTGACTAGGGGGAGCAGTTGAACTAGAGTTTTGGGTCATCGTTGTCTGCTCTATTGAAAATTGTTGCAATTGATTCGACATCTGATCTCTGGGATTTTCTTGTGCTAAACCAAATATACCATCGAAATGTGGTCCAGATTTGTGTCTGGCCTTATCAAGGATGGACTGTGACACATTTGGAAAAACCTCATAGAGTAAACTAGACATAGAGTATATCGGTTCAAGTTGTTGAGCTCTCATTATCGCCTCTTCCTTGGGAAACACTCTCGACGTTGCAACGTCCTTGGATAACTGAGGTACCAAATACTTAAGGAACCACTCTAGCAGAAAAGCTGGTGGGGCTGACACTTTTATCAAACTCTTTCGATGTCACAATTCTTAGACGTGATCCGAGATATGATCGGCCTTTGTTTTCTTAAAATTGGCCATCAATTCAGCGCCAACAACATATCTTACAAGTAGTTGGAAATGGTTGAGAAAACCCATTTCCAAATCGCTAAATAAAGATTATCTTGAGCGGTCGATCTCGATGTACCATTTCATGACACTCCAAATGAGGGTGCATTGAAACAAACGCAACTGAACAAAGTCATCTTGTAGTGAGTTTGACGAGCACCATAAGTGAAAAGCGGTCACATAATCGTCTGGATCTTCGTTAGGCTTATCTTCGAACTTTGGAATGTTTGATAGAAACTTCATCGACATGGGAGGCCAACGTGGATCATGAAAAACTAGGTCGTTTAACAAACTTGACAAGTCTAAAAAATGTAACATCTCCATAAATGGTAGTTTGGGCTCTTGACTATGTACAGATAGAAAGGAGCCTAGAGTTTGACTAGCACCAGGTTTCCAAGAAAAGATAGGTTGTTGATCAGAGTTCTGGTAAATATCATGGCCTTTTCAAACGAACAGATATTAAATTTGTTTAGATGTCATCGATTGACTCTTATAGTTGGGCGTTGAGGGCTAGGGGGGATTTCTCCCTGTGTCGTGTTCCAAAGATTTTGGAAAGTGTTGCCCCTGTTGATCCAATGGGAAGGGGTACTGAGCCTTGCCCAAGGTTCCATTGACTACGGAAGGGGTTTCCCCTTGTCGGAATCCCTGACGAGGGAACTGTCCCCTACCATAGATTCTAGAGTCCTTGTGAGGAGAATAATCCTGTTTTTTCCCCCTGTGTAGGAATAATACCCTGTACATCATTTTGTTGTCCAAAACTAGGGTTTCCCCTATTCGAGATGACATCAAAAAAGAAAGAGTTATTTCCAAATGTGTCAAACAAAGAGAATGACATTGAACCCACTGGTGTGGTGTAGGAAGAAGGTCCTAGACTACCTGCTCCAAACAATCTAGAGTTCATGTTCGGCCCGACGGGTTGCTAGGAAGCACTACCGAGCGAGGGGTATAGAGGAGATATATGACCCCCTCCATAAGGGAAGGCATTATAGGGGGCTGAGGTTCTACCCATAGACCCTTTCAAAGTATCATTTGAGCTCCCTACCTCCAGACCCATGTTCTGTACGGTGGAGTAGGTGAGGACAGATTTTGTATTAAAGTCGGGAATCTCGTATGAAAACGGAGGACCCGCCACACTCTATGTGAACGAAGCACTACCCAAAATAGAGGTGGTCAATACCATCGTGGTATGGACCTGCGAAGCTGAGTTTGGAGGAGGAATGCCTCCTGTAGTGGCAATCATTGAGGGAGTGTGAGGAATCCCTGACAAAGTAGCATCATTTGCTTCGATATCTACTTGCAAAACTCTATGATGCTCATAATTTGTTACCATTGGAGGAGAAAGTTGTATCAAAAGTGGAGCTGAAAAGTCACTGATCGGAGGGTTAAACTGACCGAGAGATTCTTCTCCAAGGTTATAAATAGTCGGTTCCTCTGGATTTGAATGCTCTCCTCTCAGAGATGGCTCGAGCACAGTTTCCTGTGGCCTGCTTGCCTCAAATGACCCTTGTTGGTCAAGTCTTCGCCGTAACAGTGGAAGTGGTGGCTCCAATGTAACCAGTGATAGGCCCAAAATCCTTCGTGATTGATGGAGCTCTTGATATTCCACTTTGTGAGAAGATCAACGACACAGTAAGGCTTTTACTAACGTTCAAAACCAAACATAGACTAGAAATGTTCCTACAAGATAAAGAAAGAAAAACACTTTCTAGATGAAAGAACAGTTATGTTAGCCAACACTAGAGAAACTTATGGGTGGAAGTGCAACTTGAACATGAAAGAACCCTTCAGGTATACTCTGCAAAGCATTTCCCACCGTCTTCCCTAGGTATCGTTTAATAACCCTGCAGTCACCTGTGTAAGTCCCTAAAATAAATCCAAGTAAGTTTCCATCTCACAAACAATCACTAGGCTGGTACAGTCGATAGTTGAGTGGATAGCAATGAGTAGGGTAAAAACTCCCGAAACCTACTGAGGTTTTCATAAGCAAGTGGTTCGGAACACAACTGAGGATCCTGAATGGATTCAGGGTCCACGAAGCTTCGTAGGAAAATGAAACCAATAGAATCCCATGACTAGTCCTCAATATGCATTCCCCACTATGCTGGGTCTGGATTTGAAGGGGTTATCTCTGCTACCTTTCCACACAAGACCTCGTGTTTAGCCCATATGTTAGAGTGGGGTCCTGGATAACTTTCACATTTACTGAAATTTTTACACTCCCTATTACCAACTCCAATGTTTGTTTTTAAGCCTTGAAGAGTTCCCTCTCCAACCTAATTCAAGGCTCTAGCCTACACTATTTGATTGACCCTACAAACATAAAGTGTATTTGATTTTAGTTTTTAGCATTGATTTTAATAGGCTTGTTTTAAGTCAAGGAAACGACAATGAAACTAGTCGTGTGTTTTAAGAGACAAAAAAGAGAAGTAAATGAACTGAAAGAAAAATTACTTATGTTTGACAAATAAAGATTTATAACTAACTCTTTAACCAACTTTTTGTAACTAACGTTTTCTAAGATCTTTTTAAAGGAGAACCTAAAGTGAAATTTCACTCGACTACAAGCTACTTAATGTTCTAAGAAATCAATAAAGAACTTAAGAAAATAATTGTTTTCCCTAACAAGAAAAGTAACTAACCCAACTACTTAACCAAACAAAGAAATGAAATATTTTTCTATTCTTCTTTTTATTCTTCAAACAAGAAACTTTAAATAAATTATTTTTATTTTTCTTTAAAGCAAGAGAAAGGGGAAAAAGTAAAAAGAAGACAAGACTGAAAACTTGACCTTTGGCCCACTATGGATCGAAGGGGTCACTGAAGACACCAAACATGCTGGTCAATACTTTAAGACTCGCCCAAAACCCTTCTGAACTAAACATGAGAAATCTTTAAAAAGATAAAAAAATTGACATCAAACCCAGGCTTCAACTGTAAATAATAGAGACACTATACTTGATCAACAAACCCTAAGAAGTCAAACTTCAATCAGGTAAAAGTTTGACTGCCTCTTCTTAAAGAAAAATTTCTTCACACAGGAATGCTATTGATACTTTAGCAGATTGCGTATGTACGTGGGTTGTCTAAAATAAGGGCACGTATGTACGCGTGTTGACCCACAACAAGCCATGTACACCTTTGTAAATTCTTAGAAAAGAAAACAAACAGGTAGAACGATAGGGCAGGGAGAACGGGTATGACACCAACATCTGACCAGAATCTCTTAAGACTCAGTTGATTCAGGAAGAAACTCAAAAAGGTAAAAAACAATCAAACACCCAAATAATCCCCTAAAACCCGAGAGGCTTCCCCACTATGGTTGTTAGTTCTGTGATAGCGGGAAAAACTCCAGTTGAATACATTAGAGTTCAACATGTAGGCATATCTAACCCTCTTAAATTCTCCTAATTTTATAACTACCCCAAATAAAACCTAGATTCATACACAAAAGACAAAGTGAAAATATGAGGTAACTTTACCTTTTACCCCATGTCCGGTGTTGATCCTCTCGCATTCAATAGATCCACTGGCTACAAGTCTCCTCCCAAGGTTGGCCTGCATTCACAAATAGATAAACAAGAAACTACAAACATGAATCTCATATATATATATCATGGGTTATGTGTTAGTATAAGACATAAATCGAATACAACTATTTGACACATCATATTTCGGGACAAAAAAAGTATTCCTTTTATTGATATCACAATGTTTACTTACAACAAGGTTGATGACTACTCCGCGAACCTGGTCCGAGCTCCTCTTCACCAAGCTCCAACTTCACTTCCATGTATCTTTCTCCTCTCACACTTCATTTAGGGAAATGGCATAGGCTTATGATGGAGGAAAAAGGGAAAGAATGGGAAATTTTGATGCAAATCTCACAAGGTGGCTGCAATTCTTGGGGCAAGGAGGGGATGTGAAATGGGAAGAGTTTCACTGTTATTATGCTTATGTTATGAATGAGACCCCAACACCTCCTTTTATATGAAAAAAATATGTTTATTCATTTGGGTGATGGTCTATAGGTGGTGGATCAGTTGGGAAACTACCCAATAGCCCGTAATCTCAACGAATTCCTTGCAACTTTTTCATTTTTGTAACTTTTACAAGCACACGTGGGTTGTAATGGTATATGTAGAGTACGTATGTAGGTTGTAGTGGTGCAACAAGCGTGTGTATGCATGCATTAGTGATTCAGGGCACGTACATCTTCAAAAATGGTGTTTTATAAGAAGAGTTGCTCAGTGATGGATTGGCAAAATTTGCATGTAAAAGGGCCAAGTGCTAGGTATGCATGTATGGTGCAATTTAGGGTTATAACATTAATTCATACTTATCATATGATTTTTTGTCTAATCTCTCAAACCGTAATTTTTTTTTTATTCTTTTGATTTAATTCTATTTGAAAAATAAAATAGACAGATTTATCTTTGATTTTGTTTATTTAAAGACTAGCTACAAAATCGTGAGATTTTGTAGCCAGTCTATTTGAAAGTATTATTTTTTTATTATTATCTAAAATTCTATTTCGTTTTATCATTTTCAGGAAAACAACAGTTTATGATGCTATTTTCAAGGAGAATAAATCATGGATTAATGCACTCCATAGCATAGTAATTTCCCATTTTTGATAAAACAATATCATTTATGTAATTATTTTTTGATGAAAGGAATCCCACATGTGTGTTCCTTTGTTATTCTATTTTTGTAAAGAATTTTTTTTTCAGGGATCATCTTCTATCTTGTATGATAAGAGGTTATTGATCCAAGACACGTTTAAATAGTAGTTGTTTTTTAGTGTTAAGGACAACATTTTTGAACTACAATATGGACATATAATTTTGGGAAGTGATATGGGAAAGCAATTCATTATTGGCTTTAGACCTTTTTGAATTGTGAAATCCTTAGTTCATTGCATTGTCCTATTATTTCTATGTGATGAGTTATCATTTCTGTCGATTTAGCTTTAGCCAAGTTGTCTTCACATGATATTTCATATCGATGATTATTTGAATGTTGTCCATGATCTGTCGGTTCATTTTGTATTTGTGATCAACTGATCATTTAATTATTTTTTAGTTTACTTCTGATGTTAAAACATTCATAATATCAATGTTCAAAATTGATATTTCTTTCATTTTCAGCTATTGATTATCTTGAGGTCACGAGATTTTTAATTAATTATCTTTTTGTTGTTATAAATTCACTCAAAATATTCAAACACCTCTTTGAATTTATTCAGGAAGTACTATGATTTTTTCTATCATAGGTTTCCCTTAAATGAAGGAAAAGCAAGAGATCACACAACACAAAGAGATAAACTTAGTTTTCCTGATCAACTTGAGGTTATTCCATGTCATATTTATTTAAATAATTTATGAATGAATAATGATTGTGTTATCTAGATGTTAATTATCTTTGTATTTTTTCGTCAAATGATTACAATTATGTTCATTCACTATTTAATAGTTTAATAGTGTGATCATTATAATAAGTTTCACTTTTATTTAATCAGTTTAAGAAACATCATCTCAAGAAATCACTTTTGCAAAGATTTGTTTAAACTTTGCAAACTGTATATCATCATTGTTTATAAACACTCTTGTTGTACATTTGTGATTAAAGTATTAATTGTTAATATTGTAGCTTTAGATTAGTTTATTTACTTTCACAATTTTTAGGACCCTAGTTGGATAACAGAGCCATTAAACCCGCCAGGTTAGATCATGCCAAACAGATTGGGTTAATTAGACAACCCCAGACTGGTTCTAAGCTTCCAGTTGATGGTGTGTCATAAATTCTCATCAATAAATGGCTCTATAAGGAGGTCCTTAAATTCATTGATGGCACGTGGAGGTCATAAGACTCCCCCAAACAGTCGTTCTCATATCATTACGCGTAGTCACTCAGACAATAATGCTACTCTTGACCCAGCTACTACCTTGAACACTACCCTTGACAATCTTGTCAAAACATTGACACAAGTTCATCAAGGGTTTGACTTCCAAGAAATTGTTTGTCAATCTATCATAAGAAATCAAAGAGCTTTATTTCAAATCATACAACCCGGTAGACGACTTAATCAACCCCTTGATTTTACATTTCTTCAAGAAAAAACTCAAGACATGGGTCTTCATGGAAACCCTTTGGGAGGTAATAATACAAAACCTATTGAATCACTTATCCTTGGTACTGGTGGATATGGTATCCCACCATCCCCACCTGGTTCTTCTCCACCTTCTTTAGGAGGTGAGTCCTTGGACGAAGGGAATTATTCATCTGAACCATCTCAACCTTCCACTCCACCAAATCCCATGGAAAAACTAAATAATCCCACTAGACCTTGGCTCGATCAATATGTTGTGGTTGTACCTGGACCCCAACACCCATTACCTAAACATCTAGAGAAATGACTACCCAATTTTGATCCAGATTCGAAGCAATCAGTTAAGGATCACATAAAGAAATTTATTCTTGTTGTTAGACTCCAGAGTGTCGAACAGAAATATGTTATGTGTAGATTGTTCCCTTACACTTTTGAGGGGAATGCCTCATCCTGGTATTTTTCACAACAACCACACACCATCGTCTCTTGGGACAAGTTTGTAACCTGTTTTCTAGAAAAATTTGAAGATGATAAATCTCAGAAGTCCTAGTAATGGACATCTCTATTTTAAAAATGAATCCTAAGGAAAACATTAAATACTTTAACCAGATATTTCTAACACTAAAAAACAAGATTCACGTAGATTTGATGCCTGCAAAAAACTTGATCATCGCATATTATACTAAGCCCCTGCATAACAACATAGCCATATGGGTTAAAAATACCAAAAAGAACACTGATCCAGGTGGATATCAGTGGCCACCCACCTTTTTTGACTGGCTCAAAACAATTTTCTGGCAATTTTGGCAATTTACTATTTGTAGCAGGTTTTAACTTCCAGGGCCATTTTGAGGGCCTAAATGAATGTTTTTCAAGATCTAGGTTCTCAATTATAGTCTAAGGCATGATTTATCCCCCAAAATGAATCTCCTCGATGATACCTTTCCAATGAGCTATCACACGCCTAAAACAGAGATCGTATGCAAAAGTTACGACCCCGGGAAGTTGATGTACTCACTTACCCAAACGGGGCCCACA
>JASDQU010373434.1:0-24098 GCA_032191745.1 Picea mariana | reverse complement strand
AATCATCTTCTTGCGAATGCGAGTAGCCGTCACATCTCTTCTCAGAGATAAGCTGCCACCATTCTAGCGAGTCTTTCACTCTGTATTTTTACAGTCTTTGTACATTTCTATAATTAATAGAAATCATGTATTACTGTATATATATGTTTATGGTTGCATCTCTGATACATTTCTGTTATATTATTGAATATCTGCAATATCTCTGTGCATTTTTTTATTATATCTCCGCTCTCATTTCGTGCTGAAAATAATCCAGATCAAACACATTATTAGAAGCCTTTGAGGAGGCAGTCCTGATTGAGAAGGAAATTATGAGCTTAAAAGATACTATAATTATTGAGGGTGAAGCAACTTCATATTCCAAAAAGAAAATATAAATTCTCCCTAGGCCTCCTCAAGGTAAAAATCAACAAGAAACATTAGACTTGGAAAGTTTGCAGAAATCTTTCCAAAAATTATCCAATCAGGTTGTTGACTTGAAAACATCCGCTCAGGAGGAATCTACTAGTAAAAGAGGTTTTAAACCACCTTTTAGAAAACCTTTTCCTCCAAATAGGCCAAATCCGAGTACAAAAGGTCTAAATTTAGAAATTTTACAGTATGATTTACAAACAATATTGGAAGCACATGACAATTTTATTTCTTCTTCTCCTGAAGATCATGATGATACAGGTGAGGAAGAAACACATGATAAGGAGGATTCTTCCCCTCCTATTATCGGGCACTTGTCGGACAACATCTTTCAAGAAAACTTTGAAACTATCCATCCCTATAACACTAGAAGTAAAATACAAAACAAGCCTTCGCCCAAAAAAACTAAAACTGTGGTTTCAAAAAAACCAAAGAAAACTGAAACGAGACAAAACTCCGCTTCCCTAGTTTTAGAGTATGATTTAGTTGAAGATATCAAAAAATTGAGGGAAAATATTTTCGTTTTTGAATTGCTGAAAGTTCCACTTATTCTGCAGAAAATGCTCCAAAGCATTGCTGAAAATAGTAAAAAGAATGATGTTATCAACAAGAAATAAAAAAAAATTGAATTAAACAAAGCTAAAGACATCCCAAGTAAAAATTCATCTAAAAGCTAGGACAAAAGGGATTCATCAGAAAAAGTTGTAGGTAATTCAAATAAAATTGTTTCAGGTACAACAATAAAAAAATCAACAAAATTTTGTTGTTTCTGTACATAAAAATGTGGCTCCTTTTTTATTGAATTTTGAAATTTTTAATAGGAATGTACATAATTGTATGGTTGATTTTGGAGCATAGTCGAATGTGTTGCCTTTTTCTGTATGCCAGAAAATTAACGCTGAGGTAAAACCTTCTGATTTAATGATCATTCAGTTAGATCGAACTAATGTCAAAGTTATTGGTGAACTTAAAATCATGTTGATAAGATTATCATCCAATCCCAAGGTTCACCAACTAATTTATATTATTGTTGTCGACATTCCTGAAGTATATGGTTTGTTTTTTAGTAGAGATTGGTCAGAACAGTTGCACGGATATTTTTCTATGCACTGGTCTCATTTATGGTTTCCATAAAATGGACAACCCAACAAGATTAGAATAAACAAAGAAATTTACCTCAAGTACACTGTGATAGATTTAAATGACCCAAATGAGCCTTTTTTTACTACTCCAAATTCGATTGAAATGCAGGGAATAAATACTTTTTTCGGTAATTTTATGACTGAAATGTCTTCTATTACTGACCCAGAAAAACAATCTAAAGTAATGGCCTATACTTAGCTAGCTATTTTCCCAAGTACACTGAACATTGCTAATGGAAAACAAATCTGGTCCTTATATTTTGATGGATCCAAATCCCGAGAAGGGGCAGGTGTTGGTTGTATGCTTATTGATCCTACAGGTAATAAAACATTTATTTCTTGTCGATTAGAGTTTGAATGTATTAACAACACAACAGAGTGTGAATCACTTATGCAGGGACTAAGGAAGGCACTGGACATGGACGTGGAAAATTTGGCAGTATTTGGTGATTTAGAAATCGTAGTCAAACAGGTAAGTTTAATACATTTTTTTTCACCGCATCTGAAGAATTACCAAACCGAGGTATGGGGTGTAATCCAAAAATTCCTAGCATTCAATATAAATTCCAATCCTAGGATAAATAATTCAGAAGTTGATTTACTAGCCAATATTGCTTCTAAATTTTTGCATGATGAAGGTCTTTCTCCTAACGCGTTCTTGGTCCATTTGTTATTCAGGCCATCGATTCCTAACAACATAAAAAATTGGTGAGTATTTGATGATGATCAACAGATCATAAACTTTCTGCATATGGAAGACACCTTCTAGGATGCAATTATTGATGAAAGCACTCATGATGAAAATCTCTAAGACTTCATGGTAATATCTGATCCTCGATCTATAGAATCATCATCTGAGCTGGTAAAATCTCTCCCCAAATCTGTTTTTAGATTAGAAAACTTTTATGACCTACATGACAAGTTCATAGGGGTAGTAAATTGTAAAACAAACAGTTCCTCTTTGTTGTATGAAACTATCAATTTAGGAATGCAAAATCATCCTCAAAATATCAATTTGGGAAAAGGGTGCTCTGAACAGGAAAAATCATCTTTTATAAAATTATTCAAATAATTTAAAGAAAAAATTTCTTGGACATACGATGATATAAAAACTTTTGACCCAAACATCATACAACATGTAATTCCTATGAAACCCCAAACCCAACCATTTCAACAAAAGTTGAGGAAAATGCATCCTAAAATAGAACCGACCATAAAAAAGGAGCTTAATAAATTACTCACTGCCAATATCATATTTCCTATAAGACACACCCAATGGGTATCCAAATTAGTCCCTGTAAGGAAGAAGAGTGGAGAAATTCAACTTTGTGCCGAGTTTTGAAACTTAAACAGAGCCTTTGATAAGGAAAACTACCATGTTCCTCCGATGTAACAAATTATGAAACAAGTATTTGGTTCTGAAAGACTATATTTATTAGATGGTTTCTCAGGATACAATCAGGTACTTATGTCTCCATCAGATCAAGTAAAAACTACTTTTCATACCCCATGGGGCACTTACGCCTACAAAAAAATGTCTTTTGGACTGATAAATGCCAGTGCCACTTTTGAGAGAGAAATGGACATTACTTTATGTGGCCTCATCAACCAATCAGTTGTAGTCTATCTTGACGATGTCACTTTCTTTTTGAAAAACAAGAAAGATCACTTGTCTCATCTTAGGGTTGTGTTAGAACGAAGTCACTAGTTCGACATTTCACTCAATCCTAAAAAATCAGTCTTTGCAGTAGAACAAGGGAAATTTCTTGGGCTTATATTGTCCTAAATATGGAATGATAATTGATCATGAAAGAACCCAAGCCATTTCCAAACTTCCCCCTCCTTCTTCCGAAAAGTCCATGCAATCCTTTTTGGGTAAAATTAATTTTGTTAGAAAATTTGTCCCGAGTTTTTTCTGAAATGGTTATACCTCTACAAAATCCGATTAAAAATGATGTTTTATACATATGGGGACCATAAGAGAGTCAATATTTTGATTCAATCAAAAAATCCATAATCGAGGCACCTTCCTTGATGAGCCTTGATTTTTCCCAAGATTTTACATTATATACCTTTGCATCTGATAGATCTTATGCCGCTATACTCACAAAGAAAAATGTAGAAAACAATAAGAAACCCATATCATTTATGAGCTTTTCTTTTAAAGGAGCATAACAAAACTAACCCATAGTATATTAGTAGGTGTACGCTATTTTTAAAGTTGTAAAACATTTCAGATCATACCTACTGAAATCCAGGACAAAAATTGTTGTTCCATACCTTGCTGTGAGAAATTTGTTAGTACAGAAAGAGTTGGAAGAAAAAAGGGAAAATTGGATGACATCATTTCAGGAATATGACCTTGAAATGGTACCTGCACAAATTTTTAGAGGTCAAGGTCTTTGTAAATTGGTTGTTGATTCAGTTGAGCAATTATAAAGTCAAATAAATACATCAACTATAAATCAACATAAAGAAATCAATTGTGTGCAAACTATGCCCAATTCATGGTATGGGAATATCAGATTTTATTTTCTGCATGAATCTTCTCCTCGCAATCTTGATCCCAAAACCAGAAGAGCACTTAGGGTTAAATATGCATTTTTCCAATTAATTAATGATTTATTATTTCGAAATAACTTTGATGGTGTTTTTCAGCGTTGATTAGAAAAAGAGGAATCTGAAAAGGTGTTGGTTGAACTTCTTTTTGATGATGTCAGTGGTCATTTTGGTGGAGATACCATTTCCCACAAAGTGCTAAGGGATGGATACTATTTTCCTACCTTGTTTAAGGATGCCCATACACTATCCCGCAAGTGTATAATATGTCAAAAGGCTGCAGGATGAATGAAAAAGGTAACTTTTCCTTTGCAACCTATTATGGTAGATGCACCTTTTCAACAATGGGGCCTAGACATTATAGGACCAATAAATCCCCCCTCCTCGCAAAAAAAATAAGTAAATTTTCATGACAACATACTATTTTACGAGATGGTCTGAAGCATTACCATTAAAAGTGGTCAATACAAATCATGTAGTGTCATTTATGAACTCTCATATTATTACTCGATTTAGAATTCCTGAATGTCTAGTTTTTGACAACACTTCTTATTTTTCTTCCCTAGATATGAATTTTTTCCCTCTAGAAAAAGGGATCAAACTAAATTACTCTACCATCTATTACCCCCAAGGGAACAGTTTGGTCGAGTCAAAAAATAAGAATCTGATAAAGATTATAAAAAGGACAGTATCAAAGAACCACAAGAATTGGCATAATGCATTGTACTAAACACTTTGGGCTGATAGGGTAACTCCAAAAGCCTCCATTGGTAACTCTCCTTTCTTCCTCGTTTATGGCAGAGAATCCATCCTCCCCCCACATGTCTTTCTTCCTTCTCTGCAATTATTGTAGAAATTTCAAGAAGAAGAATGCCCTCCTCTAGAGAACCAGATAAATGCTTTATTAAAATTAGAAGAGGTAAGGACACAAGAAAAATAGAAACTTGATTAACACCAACAAATTGTGAAGAGTTGGTTTGATACAAGTTCATAATCTGATAGGAATTTTAATGTAGGGGATTTGGTCCCCAAATGGAACAAAGCGCATGAGAGTAAAGGAGAACATACCAAGTTCCAAAACTTGTGGCTAGGGCCTTTTGTAATTTATGAAAAATTGGGTCCCAGCTCTTTTCATCTGCATAATTTGGAGGGATAGTCAGACACTTTCCCAGTGAATGGCCAGACTCTTAAAAGATATTTTGCTTGATGAATTTAAATCCACCACTTTGTAAATTTTTTTAATTTTCTTTTATGTTTTTATTTTTGGTTCTTTTCATTTTGTTTGATTTTTATTTGTTTTCTAGATGATTATTTCTGGATCACCATTTGATATTGAAGGGAATTGAATTTGTGTTCATTAGTAGCAGTTGATAACAGTTCAAGCACCTGAATAGTAAGCGTTAGGCTCAGATCATAATAAGTTTTTGTCCAGTCATTGTTTCTAGTTTCTCATTAAAATCACAAGAAAACATGATTATCCTTAAAAGACTTCTAACGATGTCCATGTTTTAAAGAAAAAAAATAGCAGTGCTTTCCCATCCTAGAGATGATTTCTTGATGGAAATCCAAATATCCAAATTACTATGAAAGTCGTCAGAACAGAAGAATAATTCATAAAACATCAATCCTTCATTGTCTGGCTATGAAATCTTCAGTATCACTCCACTCTCTTAATATCATGAAGTTTATGAAAATTTTATAAACAAATTTTAGAGAGTTGGAAGCACTGTAATGTGTGGGAATTGTGTGTAAACCCATCAGCACATTGAACAGGTCTACTGGCAGTGGATAAATGCACACATGATACCAAGACAAATTCGTTGGGGTAATGATCAGGCACTTCGGTAGTGAAGCAATGTTGGGTTTGAAGATCCTCAAGTATGTTTTTTTTAAATTGATGAGGTATCATGATCATTTTATCATAAATGGACGACTCTTGGACATGATGGAAGTGATAGAGTGGGTTAAATGGCATCCTTAATGAGGATATGGATGCCTGCTAGAAGTAATGGCCCTGTCAATCGTATTGGATCATTTGTATAAATATCGCTACCCATGTGGTCAACCAGAGATACCACATTACAATTTTTGGACAGAACTTTACCCAATACTATGACTGTGTTATTTTTCTGAGTTATTGTTGAAATGCTTCATCTGTCTTTAACAGTTTCTAAAATTCATTGCTAAGTCATTTGTTTCCCTGATATGAAGTTATGGTGATGCAAAGATAACTTGTTTGCCCAATGTGTCACCATTGTTGGTAGCCAACAACTCTTGTCAAAATTTTATCGTCGCCAAGGGATAAAAATTTATGTAGCTACCTCATGTTTCTTACAAATTTTTCCATCCATTTTGGTTTTGAAAATGTTCATTGGTATAGCTAAGTATAAGAACTTTGCTTTTAATCTATCGTTTGTTTTGTTTAATTTCGTGATTGAAAGCATTAAATTAGAACAAAATTTTGACTTCAGTAATCATCATACAGTTTGTGATTTCTTTGTTTCATTTGGAAAAGGGATTATACCTAAAGGGAATCTATAATTTTTATAAACTTAAAAGCTTGTAAGCCTATTCTTTTCATTCGTTGATCCATTATAATAACATTTGATTCATTGACTTTGGGAGATATGACTTAATCAATTTTATTTTTGATTAGATGATTTTTACATTTGATATATACTTGATTGTGCAAAACCTTGGGTTAAATTCGAAATATGAATCTTTCTCTTACCAATCCTATCACAATCTTATCACCCTGGTACAATACTGATGTACTTACATTCCACACCACCCTTCTATCCTGCATAACTCAAACTCACATTCATTGTTGAGAGAGGTAAGTAGTGGTTTTTGAGTTTTGTATTCATTTCGCAGAATGGTTTACTATCCTGCGCGTCCTCTTCTTCTTACCCACTCAAAGCTCAAATTTCCAGTTATGGTAGACTCCCGAGTCCTTAGGTATCAAATCTCTCACAATTTTACAAACCTTTTACTGTTGTTTGTGTGTTGGAGAAAACAACCTACCTGTCCCTGCCCTTGCTATGTCTATGTGATAGTACCTATCTATGTGATAGTACCCATGGTGCCCATGGTAAGAATTGAAACCAATGCTTTGCAAGCCCTCCTCTCTCATGATGATGTCATAGGAGATATTGTGGCACATGGATGGGACATTTTCATTAGAAGGTTCAAGAGTTACAACTTCATTTTGCCCAGTATTTTTCTCATTCATTTGATGGCTTTAAATCTAAGATTGGAGATCTGCAACTCAAAGTGAGCAAGGATTCAATAGCACAAGATATAGGACTATCCCAGGAGGGAGAACAATGGTTCAAAAATGCAAAAATCGAAGGCGTGCCATGGAATTTTCTCATGGTGTCTAAGAAATCAATGTGCTGCCCAAAAGGGACATCGATTACTCTCTTCAAACCTCAATGGCATGACCTACTTCTAATTATTAAGAAATTCATAACTTGTGAAGCTAGATATGGCTTAGTGTTCTTGTATCACATCTGCTTGATGATGGTTTTCTTAGGTTTCAAGTTAAATTTTCCTTTCCATTTGTTCATAAGTCTGGAGAAAATGTATAAGATTTATTAGAGACAGAGGTGAAACCCAATGTCGATCCTTTTTAACCATGGTATTATTCGATTCCTTGTGTTGTCACATCTATCTAAGACTGGGGATACTTGGTAATATTTCTTGTTTAGAAATAATTTCACCCTATCCAAGAATGCAATAGAATTGCCTTTCCATTTCAATAAAAGCCCCATCCCCTATAGATCTAACCCTACTACCGAAAACCTAGGTATTGATCCACATGAGGACCAAGCGACCATAGACCAAAACTCTGTTGCTATTCGGAACCCATTGGGCAAAAATACATGATGTAATTTCGTGCCCAGAAAATCATTGGAGGAGGTTTTATATGTGTTAAAGGACATAAGCCCTACTATTTCTATTTGAATGTCAAGAAAAATCACAAGCATAAGGAACATAGTAATTCAAATTTAAATTTCACAAACAAGAGACCAAGTAGGCTCATATCCAGAAGTTTGAGAAATCACCAACGAGATCATCAAGGCTCAATCCCAGTGATCGAGGTCGATGATCACTTGTTCGAGGATGAGATCGATAAATTTCTTGCACAAGAGGATGTAGAGGACCAGCTCCTTGGAAACGAAACCAATATTGAAGTGTAAAGTATGATTTAATTTCTAAGCTACCACCGTTCCTAAGAAACCAAGAATGTTTCTGTGGTATATGGCACGATCTGAGGCAAATTACAGGACATGCCAAAATGCCCTCTGCAAAGCAAACTCAATCTCTACCTACGATAGAACTAGTTCACTGTGAAAAAATTCTTGATTGGGTTGAAAGATACTACAGGATATTCCCTATCAAAAAGCACAGTTAAACCAAATTGTTGCATGAAACTCCTTGCTTCAGAGGGAAAACAAAGAATTAAAAGCATGTGTTCGATCCAATGCTGACAGGGAAAATAAGAGCATTAAACGGTCTGGTAACATGATTATCAAGAACTCAACGGATTTCAATACTATCATTAATTCAGAATTATCATATTCTTCTTTGTCTAATCTCTAAAATGATAAAAGTTGTTTTGATTCTTTTGATTTAATTCTATTTGAAAAATAAAATAGACAGATTTGTTTTTTATTTTGTTTATTTAAAGACTAGCTACAGAATCGTGAGATTCTATAGCCAGTCTATTTGAGAGTATTAGTTTTTTATTGTTATCTAAAATTCAATTGTGTTTTTTCATTTTCAGGAAAACAACAGTTTATGATGTTATTTTCAAGGAGAATAAATCATGGATTAATGCGCTCCATAGCTTAGTAATTTCTCATTTTTGATAAAACAATATCATTTATGTAATTATTTTTTGATGAAAGGACTCCCACATGAGCATTCCTTCGTTATTCTATTTTTGTAAAGAAAAATTATTTTCAGGGATCGTCGTCTATCTTATATGATAAGAGGTTACTAATCCAAAACATGTTTAAATACTAGTTGTTGTTTAGTGTTAAGGACAACTTTTCTGAGCTACAATATGGACATATAATTTTGGGAAGTTATATCGGAAAGCAATTCATTGTTGGTTTTAGATCTATGTGAATTGTGAAATGCTTATTTCATTGCATTCTCTTGTTATTTCTATGTTATGAGTTATCATTTCTGTCGATTTAGATTTAGCCTTGTCTTCACATGATATTTCATATCGATGATTATTTGAATGTTGTCCATGATCTGTCAGTTCATTTTGTTTTTGTGATCAACCGATCATTTAATTAGTTTTGAGTTTTTTTCTGATGTTAAAAGATTGATAATATCAATGTTCAGAATTGAGATTTCTTTCGTTCTCATCTATTGATTATCTTGAGGTCACAATATTTTTAATTAATTATCTTTCTACTATTATAAATTCACTCCAAATATTCAAACACCTCTTTGAATTTATTCAGGAAGTACTATGATTTGTTCTGTCACAGGTTTACCTTAAATGCAGGACAAGTAGGAGCTCACACAACACAGAGAGATAAACTTAGTTTTGTTGATCAACTTGAGGCTAGTTCATGCATTATTTATTTAAATCATTTATGAATGAATAATGATTGTGTTATCTAGATGTTAATTACCTTTGTCTATTTTCGTCAAATCATTACAATTATATTCTTTCACTATTTACTAGTTTAATAGTGTGATCATTAGAATAGGTTTCACTTTTATTTAATCGGTTTAAGAAACATCATCTCAAAGAATCACTTTCACAAATCTTTGTTTAAACTTTGCAAACTGTATATCATCATTGTTTATAAACACTCTGGCTGTACATTTGTAATTAAAGTATTAATTGTTAATATTGTAGCTTTAGATTAGTTTATTTTCTTTCATAGTTTTTAGGACCCTAGTTGGGTAACAGAGCCATTAAACCCATCAGGTTAGATCATACCAAACAACTTTGATTAATTAGACAACTCTGGACCGGTTCTAACCTTCTAGTTGACGATGTGTCATAAACGCTCGTCAACAAAGTTCAAATATAAGTAACACTAGCAAGTGGTTGATATATTAAGATCGGCTCATTTTCCACCTTTTAGAAATTAATGGAGTCCATAGACCTATATCAACCACTTTTTACTTAAATGTGGTTGTTGCTAGTTTACATCGGACATACCTGAAACAACCATTAATAAATTAATACATTTTATATGTAATGAATGAATAATATATAATAAATAATTATCTTTAAATTGTTTAACTAATTATTAATAATTTATTAAATTGTAATAATTAATTACTTAACTGTTAATAATTAATTAATTATAACTAATTAAATGAAAATGATTAATTAATAATGACTTTTTTTTTTAAATTATTAATTGATATTAATAATAAGTAAAATATTAAATAATAATTGATTATAAAATATAAATTAATTAATGAGAAATAAAATAACCACGTGGTAATAATAAAATAATACTAAACTAAAAAGATTAGAAAAAACAAAGTAATAATGTAACATATTAATTAATTAATTAAATGTTTGAAATATATTAGTAAAGTATAAATAAATTCTTACACTAATAAGAAAGTAATATATTAATAAAGTAATAATACATTAATAGTATATAAATACATTGATTATTGATATAATATCACATAAATGTAAGAAAGTAATAAATTATTAATTAATAAATATATAAATGATCAATTAATTAATATAATAACAGAAAAATACATTATTATGTTGAAGTATTAATGGTAATAGAAAAATACAATGTTATGTTAATATTATGTATAAAATAATCATGGATACATTTTATAAAGTAACTATCAATACTTTAATATATAATATAATGTATAATAGTAACATATTGATTAATAAATACCTTACTAATATATTTCATTAATTAATTAATTAATTGATACATTACTTCATTATACATTAAAACATAGTTAAAGTATTAATAAATTAAAACATTAGTAAATTAACAAAGTAAAAAACCATTATTACATAAAACAATTAAACTACTATGTTATTATATCAATGAAAAAAATACATTAATAATTATAATACATTAATAATTAAAAAAATCAGTTATTAATAAATACATTTATAAATTATAAAAAAAATATTAAAGTATTGAAATATTATTAATTTAATAGATTAATAAATCATCCATACCTTAAAAATAATATTAATAAATACATTAATAAGGCATATACCCATATAATATCTCATTTTCAAAATATTTGTCACACTATCAACCTTCCTAACCTCTTAACTCAACAAAAGTATGGTGATTTTGGAAAGATTTTCTTAATTCTTTTCGAGCATAGAAACAAAATTCTTAAGAATCACAAGTAATCACTTACCCTCTTAAGGTCCTATAGGCCAATTCAGTATTAGTGGACTTTAATAATCATCATCATCATCATCATCATCATCATCATCATCATAAAAGTGTCAACATATATAAACCACTTTTATAAAGTAGTTGTTGCTAGTTCACTACCAACATGCCTTGAGGATGACCATTAATGTGTTAATTAATTATTGTGGATTCTTCCACACATCTAATATATATTTTACCAGTTCCTGTTAAAAAAAATGTGTTAATTAATTATTACTTTACTCTAATATATAATTATAATGTATTAATGTAATACATTAATATCCTATATTAATGTACATAAATTAATGGTTTATTGATGCAAGAGCATCGCTGCACGTCAACAATGCGCTAGTTAGCCAACGTGTCTAAAGCACATTCAAGAGAGGGAGAGACATGAACCCTCCCATTTTTTAAATTTGAAATATGATCCTATACAGAATAATGTTGTAAGGTTGAGTGAAAACCAAGCCATTCCTTTGCGTAGATAGAAGATAAGGTCATCTTTAATTCCTGATAGGTTGATGGCTCTGGATTGAATTCAGAATAGATGGACATTAAAGAAACTTCAATATAATAGAGGAGGTTAAATGAAGATAGGAGTAGCTCGTAGAGCCCTCTTTGATAAAAGGGGTGAGATCTTTGTATCTAGGTCTCAGAGAGAGAGAGAGAGAGAGAGAGAGAGAGAGAGAAAGAGAAAAAGAAGAGAGAACAAAAAAAGGCAGAACATAGTTTTAGAGTTAGAAATCCTCATGGGAGGAGTAGGTAGTTCTGAGAGAGAGCTCAGGAGAGGTGAGGAGAGAGATGAGACTCTATGGCATTCCATCCTACACATATTGTAACCAAGCATTTAGATTACTAGAAAAGAACATATTTCACTAATTATGAATTTATGTATGAATGAATGTTTGTTTTGTGCTATATGTGTGTTTATGTATGTTGTATATGCATGATAGGTTTACTATGTAGTAGGAAGATAGATTTCTCTATCCTTGTTGAGCTTGAAATATCATTCTGGATTCTTTACAATATGCAAGGAGTTCACAACAAAACATTGGAGGTTCTATAG
This sequence comes from Picea mariana, assembly GCA_032191745.1. Taxonomy (NCBI): domain Eukaryota; kingdom Viridiplantae; phylum Streptophyta; class Pinopsida; order Pinales; family Pinaceae; genus Picea; species Picea mariana. The sequence continues at coordinate 11,502 of JASDQU010373434.1, read as the reverse complement.
CCAATGCAAGGGGTGTGCATCTGAACTCTATTGAATTAGAGAAGAATGTACCAGGATGGCGCACCAGATTGATGACAACTCAAGGGAAACCTCAATGTTGTTGAATACCTTAGAGGATAAACTATGTGGAGGAAGAACAAAGAGACAGAGTCACTCGGAAATATGTAGAGCTCTTCTAGGTGGGCATCGAGCGAGTGCAGGTGTGCACAAAATAACTCTATTTTGGGTTCAGACAGAGACAAGAGGAGTGTCAAAGAGAAGAAACTCACAGAGTTGTTGAATAATCTATAGATATCTTCTAGGTGGGCATAGTGCAAGTGCATGTGTGCACAAGAACAACTCTCTATCGATTTTAAAGAGAAGAGTATCACAGGACAATACTCACAAAGTTTTTGAACACTCTTGTTGACAGGCGAAATCGACCGTCCGTCAACTGAGAGAGTGGAACTGGTCCGGGGTTGTCTAATAACCCAAGCTATTTGGAATGAACCACCCTGATGGGTTTAGCGGCTCCGTTAGCCGATCTAAGGTTCTAAGAGAACAAAAGAAATCTAATCTAAACTAACTAATCTAAATATAACTAAATAAAACAAACTAAACAAACTAACAATAAATAAAACTAACTAATAAACTAATCTAATTAAAACTAACTACTAAACAAACTAAACTAAAACTAATTATTAAAACAAACTAAACTAATCTAACTATTCTATAAACACAATCTACTAATTACTACTATACTAACTCTAACTAGTTCACTATCTAACTACTGACTGTAATATAACTTATTGACAAAATATACAATATCCATAGTTTACAAATTTAAATAAAAACTGAAAAACTCATTTTTTCACTCTGTCCTAAGACAGTAAAAAATATTTTTATTGCTTTTATAATTTTATGAACAGAAATAAAACAGGAAAAATAACTAAACTAAATTACTAATCTAAACTACAAATATATCTAATCAAACTACTAATATTATACTAAACAAATTAAAGAAAATAATCACAAACTAACCCGAAGATACGCTCCAGATTTTCCCTATGTATGATGACTGTGCTAGCAGGTCGGAGGAAGGAAACTCGCACCGAATAATCCATAAGCTTCTTGTAAACAATAGCTGCAATGCTCTTTAAGTTTGTTTACAGGACAAACAAGACATAAAAAATCATAACAATTATATGATTTATAAATCTCTACAATTAGGTAAACCTGTTATGCAAAGACTTATACAGAATAATCCAATTGGTGAAGAAGAGAAATCTGTCATTCATAAACTGAATCAATTAATTGCTATGTTTTTAAATACTAGAAGAAATAAGATATGGATCATATTAATTAAATCATATCACTATGAAAAAGACTAAGATAGCTAAAGTAGTCATTAATCAAATGCAAATTGATAAACATAAACATGAAACAAAAGATTGATATTATGAAAGCTAAAGCTGTAGCAGAACATCAATTTGTGTCTCAGTCTCTATTAGATATCCATTATCCTTGTTCTCCCACAAGCGAGGATGATCCTTATTACAAAAAATAATAAGTATTTATAAGTTTTTCCACAGGGTAAAACCTTCCTATGGAAGTTATAAAACTGTTTACATGAAATCTGGGAAGATATCCCAAAGTTGTCTAAACTAAGAAATTAAAATAAAACTAAAACATCCAAATATCCCCTAAACTGCCCAACAGGTCCCATGCAATTCGAATTCACCTGAAAAGGACCAAAAATGAACAAATTAGAAGGATCTTTTATTAATAAATGATAGAAAATTTAATTCTATAGACTAGCTACAAAATCATCTGATTCTGTAGCTAGTCAAAAATAAGATACAGAATCAGAATTGAGATGAATTCAAATCTTTTCAAAGAATTAATTTTAATCATCATCCACGAACTATTTGAAAATGAATCATTTAGTTTGAAATTATTATACCTTTCGAGATCAAACGAGATCCACATCATTCAACCGAATACAGAGATATGAATACTCTGTTTCGATTATTATCATAAGTTGGGTGGACAAAATCATATGGAACAACACTGTAATCGTTTCTCAACAAATCAAATCTATCAGTTGTAAAATCATTTTGATATTCAATTGAAAACAAATCAAATCGCAAATACTTCATTATACTTGTCTTATCAACAGGAGAAATAATTGAATCGAAGAGGATTATGATGACTGTATAGCAAACGATTTAGGCTGTGAGCGAATTCAAATCATAACTGACTCGTAACTGTCCACAAACAAAATCGTAACAGGATCAATCAAACACAGTTCGTTATAGATATCTGATCATTCATTTTTGCAAACTGGGGTAAGCAAGATCGATTGACCTTGACCAAAATTATTTACATTCAAATGAATCGTAACTGGATTTGGTAAAAATAACACAGTCAATCAATTCGTTTCATAACCAATCAAATCCAACAGTTGTGAAATTGATTTTGATATCAACTGAAACGATTATAATCAAAACAGATGGAAAGCAACTATTACGGTTCCTTGTCAACAGGAAATATGAATTCGGCAAGATCATTCCAATCGTTATGACTGTGTTGGCACAACAAACAATTCATGCCACAAATAGATCAATTCAAACCGGCGTGAAAATTAATTCAAATAAAATCATAACAGGCTTGATTGATTGGCAATAGAATTCATAATTTGTTATTGCAAATTGGGCAAATAGGATTGATCGACTTTGATCAAAATGAAATCGTTCCAATCAAACGAATCACAACTTGGTTTGACCAATTCATTTGACAATTTTAAAACCAGACAGAGCAATAATCATAATCTGGAACCAATTCCTAAAAATGTTCTAACTAACAACGATCTGATCAAGAGAATCAATCGGCTGGGTTTAACAATAGTCATTGTTCCATAATTCGGGCATATTTGCACAGGTTAATGAGATCATTGTTTTTATAAAAATAGAGCATTTCTAACCAAATTGAATTGAACAGAGTGATACTCATGATTTGGAAAATCATATAACACGGCATATCATAACAAGTATCCTCCCGAAAACATTTATCAATCACAACATACAAATGATAACGAGATCGAATCCGATCAAAATCGTATTCTAAATTGAGCATACAAACTTGCCGTACGTAGTAGATACAAAACGAATTGTATTGAAAACACATCATTACTTCCGTTACTTCACTCAGACAAACTTAGAAAATGAAATCCAAACGAATAACCATTCAAATATAATAAAAATCCATGAGAAAATCATATAAAATTCCTTCTATTTTTATCAAAACGAAGCCATGTATAGGATGATCATCGAATGACAGAGGCATTTGGATGACTGAGCTATTTAAAAACTGAATTCAAATCATTATATCAACCTAGATTATTTACAAAAACAAAAATGATGTGAAACCATACCTGTATAGCGATGAGGCTGCTTGATTATGCCAGTTTGGAATTTACAACAGCTGTGGCTGATTCCACATTTTTGAAAAGGATGGAGCCGACTGTCTTCTGTTTCTTATCCACTGCTTGGAGCTTGTCTCTTTGACTGGTTAGCACTGCAATCTGATCTTCTAGTGATTGAATTTTTGATTGGAGTATGGGGAAATCAATGTAATATCGTTCCAACCATGAGTCGCATTGGTCACAGGGTGACTGTGTGGGCTTAGAAAGAGCAGGCAAGGGTTTGGCCAAATGATCGAGGGTTTCACGAGGCAACTTAATACCCAGGTAGCTAGAGTCGTCCTCTAGGCAGGGGGGTAGGTTAGATACAAAATCATAAGGGGGCTCGGGACATAAACCCTACGAGTAAGGGTACTCGCTGGCCAAGAAATGTTCAACATTAGAATCAGAATCCTCACTCATAACTATAGGGTTGGGCTCGACAGAGGGTTTCGGTTTGTTTCTGGCCATTCTCGGAATGAGCCGGGCATTCCTTTTCCCTTTGGCATTGGCAGTAAGGTTTTCCTTGGGTTTTTTTCTCATAGGCTTCTTAATATCCTCTGCACTCTTAGTTACAGTGTCGGGTAAGTCACCACCAGGGTCGGTCGAGGGTTTAGGCAGTAGGAGATGTAAGGGTACAGGTGGTTCAGCCTTGACTTCACTTACCATAGGTTTGTAAACCTGTATAGGGTTCGGATCCTCAAAGCCATTACGGGCGATGAAAGCCCTCCAACTATCACCATGCAAACTCAAATAATAAACAACGATGAGCTTAATAAGCCCATGGTGGAACAGGCTACTGTCAGCCTTCTGCCTCTTAAACTTTTTCAACATTTTATACAGGCTCCGATGAAAGTAGAAAGGCATGTTTAGAGTATACCCTATAAAAATCATCAGCAAACGTAGGTGGTAGAGGAACACAAGTCCGTATCGACCTTCATAGGTCACAAACTGCTTGACTAGCATTAATAAGTCGTGCCATCATGGTTTGAACAGAGATATGGGCATACCTCTGTCACAAGAGGTGACTTTGCGCGATAGAAACAACAATGTCCATGGCACTTCCTCGACCTTGCAATTCTTAAACCAACGCTGTCCCGAGGTAGGTAACCATATAGCTGAGCTGATAAACTGTTCATCGATCTCTAACTGTATGTCACCCACCTTGGCTCAACAGCCATCGAAAGTCATGGAAAACTGTCGTGCTACATAAAGGTTAAAACCCTGAAATCGTTTCACGAAGGTAAGCCATCCATTGTCCTCCAAATCTTGGCAGGCATTGTCAAACATTAACAGGGCTTGGTTTCCATTGGGATTGACTCGCACGACTGGTGCCATGGAGCCGAACACATGGTAAGGGAAGGGTTTGGATTCACCAACACAAACAGGAGCAGAGCTACCCGAGCTAATAGAAATGAACGAGCAAAAGGGATAAGCATAAATGCGAGCATGCGAAGGTGGTGGAGTATGCCATGCAAAATATTCATTATCCAAGTACAACTGCCAATTTACATAGCTGTTCAATCCATAATAGTAGTTCAACCATCGAGTTATGTGCCCAACTAACGAACTCAAATATGTATGCCAATGCACGCAAATGTTATGCCATAGTGTTTAAACACCCGACATATAAATCAAAACCAAAATCAATTATGTGCCAATGTATATAATCAAAAGTTTAACCAAGGTGCCAAATGGTATTCATATAGTTGACATGCCAAAAGTTATGAAAAGATTAACATAAGGATTATATCAAAATACATACATATAAAAAAAATTAATCATAACCCCTATGCATTTTCATAAAATCAGTGACCAGGCAAGTCATATAAAGTGCAAATCCAAAGGCTAAATGCCTTACAAACTCAATAAAACCAAGTTATACAATCAATCGAAGTATGAGAACTAATTAGAGGATCTTGCCATTTGTATAATGATCAATAAAGGTAAGCGCAATAGGTAGTATGAAAAAAAAGATATTGACAGTTCAGATAATGATCGAAATACGACTTCGAAAGGAAAAGTTTTCACGCTTACAGTCGTGAAAACTTAATGAAGACAAATGTGCAAATGTCGCAAAAAATGAAAATGTCGTTTATTAGAAAATTGCGATGAAAACTTGATGTTTGCAAGACACAGGTGTAGGCAACTTACAGGATCATAAACAAAATGTGAATTGGCTGCCAACAATGGCGACACACTAGTAGAAGCAGTTATCTCTGCTAAAGGTACAAATTCAGATTAAGACAGCAAAGATAATTTCAACTCAAAAATAAAAACCAGAAAATTATACAAACATCATCATTAACCATCTTTTCCAGCAGTGTTTCGAAAGATGAAAACTGATAACAAACATAAGATCAGCAAGTCACGATATTAAAGATAAAATATCCAATATTGTTGGCATAGCCACTGCTGCCAGTAGGCGTCCATAGCCTCGAAAGGGTTGCCATTTAACCCACTTTGACATCTATATCCTACCAAGAAGTTCTGGATCAAAACAAAGGACGTTAAAGAGGTTACTTTTTTACGAATTTTCATGTACCTGACATTGCCTCGCTGCCAGCGAGCCTGTTCAGTACCCCAGCGAAGTTGTGTTGGTGTCATGCATGCATTTACCCGCTGCCAGCAGACCTGTTCAGCATCCTGGTGGGTTTACAAGCACTTCCCACAGCTCTTCTTAATAATTTTATTTTGTTTTTCATAGGTATATAGCTGAGTGGGGTGACGCTGAAAATCTTGATACTTTAACATATTTTTTAGACCTCATCTGAATCTTTTAGAACTGTCCTTTATTAATATCCAGAGATGTTGTATTTACAAAACAACTTCCTACGACAGGGAGACATATTTTGAGTCATTCCTTTACGGAATAGGGACAGCGTAAAAAGATAATAGATGATCATGACAAGCTTTGCTCAGAGATCGAAATCAGTCAACTTCTTTAAACAACAGATTTATCCAACACAGATATAAGTTCAAGAAATATACTATTGATGTTTGTACAAATTTTTCAGAAGTTATTTCAGTGAAGGAATTTTCTATCATCTTTGTTTGAATAGCTCAGTGTACAGGTATGTGTATTTTTCAAAAAAAACAAGCTGATAAATTCAAATCAAAATCAAAACAGAAAGAAAATGAAAACGCAAACAAAAATGAAATTATTTACATAGAATACAAGGGTAGTTATCATGCAAAGTATCTTTTCAGGGCTTGGCCATTCACCGGGTAGGTGTCAAGATGCCCTTCAAGATTCTGCAATCGAAAGGAACTAAGACCCAACTTTTCAGCAATTAAAAATGGTCCAGGCCATAAGTTTTGAAATTTAGTGTGCTCACCCTTTCCTTCATGTGGTTTGTCCCATTTTAAGACGAGATCTCCCACTTCAAAATCCCTATCAGAAGAAGAATTAGAATCAAACCAACTTTTAACCAATTGTTGATGTTGATCTAACTTGCGCTTATCTTGGGCTCTTACTTCTTCCAGCTTCATCAAAGCATTAATTCGGTTTTCTAAAGGGGGACAATCTTCTTCTTGGACCTTTTGTGACAATTGGAGCGAAGGAAGAAGAATGTGAGGTGGCAGAAATGCTTCCCTGCCATAAACGAGAAAAAAGGGGGAGTTACCTATAGCAGCTTTTGGCGTTACCCTATCATCCCACAGTGCGTTTAGCAGCGCATTGTGCCAATTCTTGTGATTTTCAACCACAGTCCTCTTGATAATTTTAATCAAGTTCTTGTTTGTTGATTCTGCTAATCCGTTGCCCTGGGGGTAGTAACTAGCAGAGTACTTCAGCTTAATTCATTTCTCCAAAGAGAACTCTCTCATATCAAGAGAAGAAAAGTACGAAGCGTTGTCAAAGACTAGACAGTCAGGGATACCGAAACGAGTGATAATATTTGAGTTTAGGAAAGCGATTACCTGACTAGTGTTGACAGTTCTTAGCGCGGTAGCTTCAGACCATCGAGTAAATTAATTTGTGGCTGTTACAATATACTTGTGTTGTTGTGAGGATGGAGGGTTAATTGGACCTATGATATCAAGGCCCCATTGCTAGAAAGGAGAATCTACTGAAACAGGTTGCAAGGGAAAGGCTGTTTTTTGCAACCGCCCTGATTCTTTCTGACAGATGATACATTTACGACACAAGGCATGGGAATCCCTAAAAAGCATGGGCCAGTAGTAACCGAATCTTAAAACCTTATGAGTAGTGGTGTCACCACCGAAGTGACCACCAGCTTCTCCTGCATGCAACTCTAGCAAGACTTTTTCTGCTTCGTCCTTCTCAAGACAGTGCATCAGTACGTCGTCAAAATTCTGACGAAACAACATACCATTAACCAGATGAAAGGAAGCAGACTTTAGCCTCAAAGTTCTTCTCTTAGGGGGGTCTAAGTGATGAGGTACTGACCCATGTTCAAGACAGAATCTAATATCCTCGTACCAGGGACTAACAAGGTTTTATGCGCAACAGATTAGGCTCTGATTGCTTTATCCTAGGTTTGACGTATCAGTGTCTTTTGCCTGTCCTGTTTCTGAATCAACCACCAACTTACATAACCCTTGGCCTCTCACAATCTGAGCTGGGGTGATTTCTAAGTCATATTCCTGCAAGGAGGTGACCCAGTTAGCTCTCTTTTCTCCTAACTCCTTCTGTACTAACAAGTTCCTTACGACGAGGTAAGGGACAATGACTTTCGTCCTTGACTTCAAAAGATAGGACCGAAAATGCTTAACTGCTTTGAAAACAGCGTAGGCTTGCCGATCAACTGTTGGGTAGTTAAGTTCGGCACCTTTGAAAGCAGAGTTCATAAAGGCAATGGGTACTTCATGGTTCTCAACATTCTTCTAAGTTAGGACAGTGGCATAGGAACGGTCAGAGGAAAAAGTATAGAGTGTAAAATCTTAAGAGAAGTCAGGACTCATGAGAGATGGAGCGTCTATTATGGCCTTCTTTATGGCATTAAAATCTTGATTTTCTGTGGGTCCCCAGTGATATTGGGTGTCTTTCTTAATCAGGTTCTATAGAGGCCTGACCATTTTGGAGAAACTGGGGACAAATCTTCTCACGAAGTTAATTTGGACTAAGAAAGACTGCATGGATTTTTTGGATGTAGGAGGGGGAAGTTTAGCGATGACTTGAGTCCTCTCGGGGTCAATAATCATTCCTTCACTAGACACAATGAAACCTAAGAGTTTACCCTGTTCTACTGCAAAGATGGACTTTTTGGGGTTCAAGGAGATGCCGTATTTACGACATCGTAGAAAAACGGCTCGTAAGTGAGCTAGATGATCGTCTTTTTCTTTAGAATAAACAGTCACATCATCTAAGTAAACTACGACAGAGTGATTGATTAAGCCTCGAAAAGCAATGTCCATTTCTCTCTGAAAGGTAGCACCAACATTAATCAATCCAAAGGGCATTTTACGATAAGCATAAGTGCCCCATGGGGTATGGAAGGTAGTTTTGAGTTGGTCTGGTGGAGACATCAGGACTTGGTTGTATCCAGAGAAGCCATCTAACAAGGATAGCCTCTCGGAACTAGATACCTGTTGAAGGATCTGTTCCATGGGTGGGACAGGATAATTATCTTTATCAGACTCTTTATTGAGGTTTCGAAAATGGAAGCAAAGTCGGATTTCCCCGTTTTTCTTCCGAACTGGGCCAAGGTTGGACACCCATTGAGTGTGCCAAAAAGGAAAAATTATTTTAGCACTTAGGATTTTATTCAATTCTTTTTGAACGGTCGGTTCTAGTTTAGGATGCATCTTCCTCAGTTTCTGTTGGAAGGGTAAGGTTTGGGGCTTCATCGGGATGACATGCTGTATGATATTAGGGTCGAAGGTTTTAAGATCATCATACGTCCATGCAAAGACATCCTTAAATTCTTTAAATAATTTAACAAATGCATCTTTTTATTGTCTAGAACATCCCAAGCCTAGGTTAATGCATTGAGGATTTTCACTAGTTCCTAAGTTCACTTTTTCATAAGACAACGAGGAACTATTGGTTTTACAATTGACCGTCTTTTTAAATTTATCTTTGAAATCATAAAACTTCTCTAATCTAACTATAGATTTGGGTATGGAATTTACCATGTCCGATAGTGCTTCAGGAGATTTTGGATCAGATATTACCGTAAAATCATGTAGATTGTTGTCGTGTGTGTGTTCATCTATCACCGCGCCTTGAAAGGTTTCTTCCATGTGCAGAAAGTTAATGATCTACTGATCATCGTCAAATACTCTCCAGTTTGTGATATTGTTAGGAATAGATGGTTGGAACAATATCTCGACGGAGAATGCGTCTGGGGACAAGCCTTCTGCAGGAAGAAGTTTCGAGGCTACATTAGCTAATAGATCTGCTTTAGCATTATTTAATCTAGGAATAGAATTTATATTGAAAGAAGAAAATTTATTCATTAAACTCCATACCTCAGACTAGTAACTTTTGAGATGCGGGGAAAGACAGTGTATAGAATCTCTTACCTGTCTAACCACTATTTTAGAGTCCTCAAATACAACCAGGTTTTGAATATTCATATACAGAGATTTTTTGAGACCTTGCAGTAAAGCCTCATATTCTACAGTATTGTTAGTACATTCAAATTCTAGTCTACAAGCCATTAATGTCTTGTTACCTACCGGATCGATAATGATGCAACCTGCACCAGCTCCTTATTTAGACTTAGATCCGTCAAAATATAGAGACCAAATTTGATTTACATCGGGCACATAGGACTGTTGTATAGAAGCTGTTGGTTGCATATATGCTACAACCTCAGACTGTTGTTCTAGATTAATGATGGGTGAAGCCTCGACCATGAAATTGCCGAAGAAGGTGTCCATCCCTTGGACTTTGGGTGAATTAGGAGAAGTTTTATATGGTTCATTAGGATCGTTCAAATCTGTGACCGTGAACTTAAGGTAGCACTCACGATTCACCCTAATCTTGTTAGGCTTACCGTTCTTTGGAAGCCATAGGTGAGACCAGTCTGTTGCAAAGTAACCATGTAGCTTCTCTGACCAGTCCCTGCTTAAAAACAGACCATACACCTCTGGAATATCCACAACAATTATGTCAATAACCTGATGAACCTTAGGGTTAGACGATAATATAATAAGTACATTTTTTCAGTTCGCCTATAACTTTGACATTTGTCCGATCAAGTTGTATGATTTTCAAAGTAGATGGTTCCACTTCAGCATTAATCTTTTGGCAGATAGAGAAAGGCATCACATTGGATGATGCTCCTGAGTCCACCATACAATTATGCATGTTTCTGTTGAAAATTTTGAAAGTTAACAAGAAAGGAGGTACATTTTTGCGAGTGCTAAGAGTAGTAGCTTGTGGCTTTTCACTCGCGGTTTCTAAGGCTACTTTATCTACATTATTTACATTATTTACATTATTTACAGTGACTACAGGAAGGCTTCCTTTATCTTGAGGATCAGGATTATTTTTAGTGGAAGTCTTCTGCGGAACTTTGTTTTGCACAACCTTGTTACCACTTGAATTACCATTCTTGCCGTTCTCTGAAATATTTTGCAACATCTTTTGTAAAAAAAATGGAAACTTCAATAACTCATAAATAGAAATGTTATCCCTTAACTTTTTAAGATCTTCAACAACATCATCATCTAAGTTGGGGTTCACATTACTCTGTTTTGGCTCAGCTGATTTAGATTGCTTTGGAGGTGAAGTTGTTGTATTTTCGATAGAGGGTTTATTTGTTGCCTTACTCCTAGTGTTATAAGGATGAACAGTCTCGAAGTTAGATTGAAAGATGTTGTCCGAGAAGTGTCCAAAGATGTTTGGAGAAGACTCTTCTTCTTGAACTGTTTCTAGTTCAACTACCTCCTGAGGGATCTCAGGGGGGATCAAGTTATCTTGGGCTTCTAGAATTGTTTGAAGAGCACATTGCAAACTTTCTAGATTAAGGACTTCGGTGGTTTTGTTAGGTGGGTTGGTAGGAAAAGGATTTCGAAAAGGAGGTTTGTAAGGTCCTTTGCTCAAGGAAGCTTCTTCGGTTGACCTTTTTAAGTCTATAACTTGATTTGAT
>JASDQU010373433.1:108077-118869 GCA_032191745.1 Picea mariana | reverse complement strand
TATGCTTGAAAAATTAGTTATTCTCTCTCAGTCCAATATCTATTGATGTGTACTAGTTGCTATTCTAGCTGAAATCTTAAAAAGACATTTCTGTTCTGCATGACTTCTCTAATTCTAACACTATTAAGTCGTCTTCCTGGAGTGATCACTTGAAAGGGGACATTACACTACATCCAAGAGATAAGAGGAAATGTAGAATTCTGGAGGTCCTATAAGTGTATTAGTTTTAACTCTCCCTTTTTCCTCGTTCGGTGATCTCATGAATTATAGGCACCCAAGCAACTTTCATATGGCTTGAATCCTTCACACTATACAATTTGCTTACCAATTGAGCAGCCCACACATACCCTGATCTGAAGTGAATAGTGGGGAAAGGTTTATTGCGTAGTGCCTTGAAAGTTCTTCCTTCTTCATACCAATCTGCAAGAATCTCATAACAATTATGAGTGTTGGTGAATTCCCTTACCCAATCATTTGTAAAATAGATCTCAACCTTTGACATCTTGTAATAAGCTTCAAAATCTGTATGTGCAAAAGAGCCAATGCACTTCCCTTGTTCATTCAAGATTTGCTTAGTGCTAACATTTTTATGTTGTATCAAATATCTAATAATCTTTGAACATGATAAAATTGGGGATCTAGCTGCAATGTTGTGGATATAAGATTTCCTCAAATTTTAGGCAACTTCTTCTTCCTTTTCTTCTCTTTCATTCAACTCTTCCTCAACTGGCAGTCTCTTTCCATCTTTGATCAGGTGGTATAGTTCATTGTAAGTGTGAGCACAATCACATCCTGTGGCATAGAAGGTGTCCGAGTATATGGGCAACCTGACATCTTTAGCAATGTCTATGATAGGTTGCTTGCCCTTGCTAGATTTCTTTTCCTTCTTTGTTGATAATTCTGCTCCTAAAATTGGATGTTCTATTACTGGCCCTATTTCCTCAAGGTCTTTTGTTATCACAATTGGTTCATTGGGTTGCTTAGCTGCAATTTTCTCTTGAGTCACCTTCTTCCTCCTTCCATACCCCTTTAAAGCCATGTAGAAATATTTAAAGGTTATCAATCACACAACAAGGCATGCAAAAAGGTTAGCTTTGAAAATCAAATCAATTACCATGTCAAATTTTACTTCAATAGTTTGAATTAACTGGTTTTCAAAAGCTAGGAAATGCCTAGCCTTATTCGAGTCGCATCCGGTTGAAGTCGTCATAGGTGTTAAATACCCTTTGAATAAAAGACTACTAGTTCAAATGAATACCACTGTTTGAATCAGGGTGAGCTTCTAACTATCCAAAACATCAAATACTCTATGGAACGAGTACCCAAGGTTTGGTTTCAGGAATGGTTTTGAAAGATAATTAATGCACGAACGCAAAGGGAAACAATTACATGCGCTCGAACCGACATGAGCTATCGTTTAAAAAGACTTAAAAATTCCTCAAAACAGAATCACATTCATAAGTTCAAATCAGTTTAAAAATGAAAACTAGATAAGATAATTTATTAATGTCCAACAAATGACCACAAAAGTAGATCGATGGGACTAAAGGATACATCCAGTGTGAGTACAATGTAGGAGTGCAAAAGCAGCTCCCATATAATGAGAAAGATATAGGAAAGAAAACAGAAAGTACAGTCTAGGTAAATATCCGACTAGGCTAAGCCTAGGCCTAGCTAAAGCCAAAATAAAGTGTGAAAAACAGCAGTTCGAACCAAAAATGAGAAATCTACACTATCCAGATTTGAAACCAAGCAAGCCTCAAATGCAATACAGGAATCTTTGAATTCAACAATGAATGATTAAGCATTTGAATTCAATATGCAGGCAAAACTACAAGCTCAAATCAGTATATTCAGTTGAAAGCAAAAGATATGCGTTTTTTTGAAATGAGTACTTGCTGAATGCAGCTAGCTGATGAGTAGTCAATTTTGATAAGTAATGCTGTCGCTACCTGGTCCTTTTGATGCATTCGAGTGTTACAAAAGGGAATGGACTGTCTCTAAGCAGTAGCAAGATTTTTGTTTTAAGCAACTATTTGAATTGTGCGTAGATTGTGTCAAACAATGAGTTATATTCCAAATCCGAAAAGCCAACTTATCAATTTCGTATTTATCATCAAAGTTTGAAAAGATAAGGAATTAAGTTACCGTGTCGTCAAAAAATAAGGTGATAAGAATTGTCTTTAATGTACTTCTGAAATCAACGGTACCCTTTTATTCCATTCATAAATTCACATCAAAAGAATGATCGGACTTCAAATTTAAAAGGATTTGAAAAGAGGGCCCAATTTGACAATCAAGCCTGATTTATAAGTCAGGAACAATTCTCCAAATATAGTTAAAAAGAGGAAGCCCTGATTTGACAATCAGGACCAATCATTGGATCAGGCCGCATATTCAAGTAAAGTTTTGAAAGAAGACTCTAATTCATAAATCAAGCCAATTAGTGCATCGTGCCAAAATTCGGATAAGGGTGAAAATTGGTCCTTAATTGGAAATCGAGCATCTCATTCGAATGCAAAGGGAGAAAGGAGGCCCAATTAGCAAATCAGGCCCGACTCAGAAATCAGGAAAACTTCTTGAAACTGAAATGAAAAGATACCCGATCTGAGATCGAGCCTGATGTTGAAGTCAGAGCACTATTCAAGAGGAAATGGTAATAAAAAGAGGGATGGGTCTAAATACAAAATCGCACCCAACTTTAAAATCGGAGACCACAAGAAGCTTTTATGTCCGAAGCTCAATCAAATGATCGAACGTGATTTTGAGATCTGGGGAGTGACAAGAAATCGAAAAAAATAAAAAAAAGAGGGCTTGATCAAAGCGTCAAGCTCGATTTGAAAATCGGCTTAGAAATTCAAGTAACTTAGAAAAGCTCAACTCATTAAAAGAAAATGGGGCCAAGTCATACTCCAGCAAGGGAATCGAAGAGGTTCATTCGGTCTATCAATCTCAAAAGAAGCTCTTAGAGCTACAGGGAAAATGAAGAACTAAGATCAATACAATTCAAGAAGAAAAAGTTCGGTCCATAAAAATAAAAGAGGGTCTCCCCATGTTTTCAAGAAAACTTGGGGGAGTTGTTGAGGGCTCAACACTATGGTATGTACATGTGCTTCATTCTTACATGTGTGTGTGAAGTTTCCAGCTGTCTAATACTTGTGTACTTGCAGATTTGATTTCCAGCTATCGTTATCTTCATGATTGGGTAATTTCCAACGCTTATTGTTCGTGCTGATTTGACGAATTTAATGGTTGAAATTGTTGAGTGATTTGACAAATATGTTGAAGAAATAGGGCAGATTTACTGCTGTTAATCTCGCAGTGATTACAGTGATTTCAGATTTGGTTTATGCTTGGTAAAGTGTGCCCTAAGGGCTGAAACTTGTCGGAATATGTTTGGTAACTTTTCTCTTGGGCTGCCTAGTGTGTTGGGCTGAAGTGAGATGAAATATTGTCCACTGTTTGCTGCTGTAAATTAATATTTCAGATCAGACCTAAGGCTGAAGTTCGTAGGGACTAGATCCAGGAAACCTCGGATGTCAAGTGGATTTCCTGAATTTGCAATAAAAGTCATAAAAACAAAAGATCTAACAGTTGGCAACCCTTGATTTTGGTAAAACTTTACTATAAAAATCAATGCAGTGAATTGGTGTTAATGCAAGAAGAAAGACAATTGGCTTTTGAAAATAAACAACTCAAGAGTAAGGATTTGGTTGAATATACTTAAGAAAAAGAAATGTCAAGTATTCTACATGCAATCAAGAGATGGCAACAGTACCTTATTGGGAGGCATTTCAAAGTCAAGACAAACCATGACAACCTAAAACTTTTTAAAGCAAAGGTTGTCTTCAAAAAAGCTACAAAAATGGGTCACCAAAATGTGAGGATTTGATTTTGGAAACATCTACGAAAACGGGAAGGATAATGTGGTAGCAGATGCCCTTTCAAGAAGAAGAGACGAAGCATCCACCTTATAGGGCATTACATCTGCATCCTTGCATGGTTTAAAGAAGCCACAAAGGATGGCAAGAAGATCATATTACTAGACAATAAATACAATTGTTGCAAGAGAAGAGCTCTTCAAAACATTTGGATTGGTAGGGAGACACCCTTTGGTATAAGGATAGGATATCTTTTTGTCCTGAATCAAAGTGAAAACAACAAATACTTATTGAATCACGCAACTCTACCATGGAAATAGATTAAGAGTTCCCCAAGACATATCAAAGGATCAAAAAAGATCTTGGGGGAAAGGAATGAAAAAAGAAGTTCAAAATTTTGTGAGAATGTCAGGTGTGCCAAAGATATAAAAGAGAGATTGTTAAGACTCCAAGGTTACTCTAACCCTTACACATATTTAATGAAAGATGGGAAGAAATATCGACGAATTTCATTACAAGACTGCCAAAATCAAAAGGCAAGGATGTTATTTTTGTGGTGGTGGATAGATTCACTAAATATGCACATTTTTGTGTAATCCAAAGAACATATACTACATGCCAAATGGTAAAGATTTTATGAAAAAAATTCATAGACATCATGGCTTCCCTAAGGTGATAAGATAGAGAGTTGGGACCCAAAATTCACAAGTAATTTTTGGAAGGATCTAAAAGCTAACGGGAACAACCTTGGTCGTGAATTCAACTTATCATCCACAAGCAGAACGTCAAACTAAGATAGTGAGCAAATGTTTGGAGGGCCATCTTTGTTGTTATGCTTCTGACAAACAATCCCAATGGGTCAAGTAGCTTCCTTTGGGAGAATGGTGCTACAATACAACCTATCACATGGGCATTAAGATGTCTCCATTCTATGGCCTTTATGGCTACCCAACTTCAAGTATCACATCTTACTTATGGGGCTATTCCAAAGTACACGCAATGAACTCACATATCAAGAAGACTCGAGAAACTCTACAAATACTTAAAGAAAACATTCAAGTAGCTCAAAATAGGATGAAGGAACAAGGAAATCAACATCATAGTGAAAGACAATTAGATATGGGGGATTAGGTATATCTAAGACTCCTTCCCTATAAGCAATCCACTGTCAAATAGAAGAGAATTAGAAATTGGCTCCAAAATCTTATGGGCTATACAAGGTCCTTTCAAGATTAGAGAAGTGGCTTAGGAGTTAGAGTTTCCCTTTTCATGCATTCACAATGTTTTCCATGTCTCGTGCCTAAAGAAGGTCATTAGACAGAGTATCCTAGTACAAACTAAAAAGGAAAGATTATCTATAGTGGGATGAAAAAGGAAAGTTGATTCTTGAACCAGAAGTAGTTATTGATTATCACACTTTTCCTCCAGAAATAGAGCCATTACTAAGTACCCCATCAAGTGGAAGAAGATGCCTCCAAAATAAGCCACATGGGAAGATGAGCACTTTATGAAGCAAAACCCTTGATTACAAATCTTTAAGGGAAAAGCTTTTTTAAGCGGAGACTATGTTACGATCACTCATTATGTTACTATATTAATTATCTTTTCCTAGCCCCCAATAGTGAGACCCATGAAGAGTTTATGTATGGGGTCTCAAGATAGTTCACGCCAAACCGGCAAGCAACACCCTTCTAGCAGCTCTCGACAAATCTCTTCCAAATAAAGAGACATCCCCCATACCAAATCCATCTCCTCTAGTTTATTTTCTATATAGAGTTTCTTTCCTTCAGCCTCAAAGGGTATGAAAGCTTCCCTTTGCCTTCAGAGGTAGACCCGCTCTCTCCATCGTCTAATGGAAAGATTTTGGAGCATTGAGGCTCTTTCCCTTGTACTTGGCTCCAAAACATTGTATTTCTTCTTTTTAGCATTATGGTAGTCGTGCTTATATCTTTTAGGGTAGCACTGATTCTTGCTTTCATAGGAGTGACCTTTGCACTCCCACTTTATATTGCTACTTATGTACTAAGCAAACCCATTGACTTACCTTCATCCATTTGTTGGACATTAATAAACTTATCTCATCTATCTAATTCCATTGAGTTCGGCCTAGTAGTGTAGGATGGATCACCTATCCCTCTTTATATCTCCTATATACAGAGTAAGGAGATGCATTTGGATATCTTGTAACAGGAGGTTGCCCCCTTGAAGTGACTTTATTATTCATTCACTTACTCTTTATTTAAGTGTCACGTTATTGTATTGGGTGTTCTTATGCTTATTTGGTTATTGGAATAATAACAAGGGAACCTAAAAAGATCCTCAATTTGCCATTTATGTGGGGTAGAAGAATACAATTACTATAACATTCTCTAAATCAACCACCGAATGGTTCAAGAATGCCCCAAGTTAAACATCTTGTTCTCTCACTAATAATAAAACCTTTGTTGTACACAGTTTTGAAAACAAGGAACAAAGCTTGCTTCCAAAAGAAAGTGACCACTCCTGAATAAGCCAAAGATCGTATGTAAGGAAAGTTGGACAGCTAGTACAAAACAAAACAAGTAAAAAAAAAATGTGTGCAAGTTGTGACTGAGAACTTCCCAAAGGAATTATTTTCCACTGATATTGTGGCTTAAGATTTCAAATATATTGCTAGAAATGTGCCTCAATAATTAATTGAGGTTGATTCTCCTTCGTCAAGTCAAGCAAGGCTGCATGTTAGAATCAAGGAAGGGGAAAGATGGAAGAACATTAAGTTCTTGAACTTGACCAACAATACTCAACTATGATGTATGGTGCTCCATTATTGTGCACAACAAAAGCCTTATTTGGGATAAATCCAAGCACACTTTTATGATAGGAAATTTGGTATACATAATCTCGTAGAGCACCTCCTTAATTTGAGATATGACCTGTATGGTGAGGAAGAAAGTTCTTTGCCATTACATTGTGCTATGTCCTGGGTTTGGATAGGAAGATTAGGTCCAATGAGGAATTAAGGAAGTGATCTTGCACAATATGAAGGAATGTTTCAAATAACCAAAGAGATTCGTGAAATATCCCAAATCCCTCAGATCTGGATATTTACTGTTGATATTGGTGATCTAACTGCAGATCTACTACGTTGGGGTTTCTGACTGAGTTTTGGAAAGATTTATGGCTGTGTTTTTGTTGTGTTTATGTGTTTTATACCATGCATGCAATTGTTTTGGAACCAGGAACAACTCAATAGCTTTATTAAGTAAAATGAAATGCATTACAATGTAGCATGCAGTAAATAAAGAAAATAACCTCAGCTAATCTCGTAGAGAATGACCTTAGCTGGAATACAATGCAAAACACTAAAGAAAATACCAGTAACAATATAGATAGGCAGATCTATGGTTGGCACTGAAGATCCACTGCATGCGTTGTCGAATCTGTTGCATGCAACTGGAAATACCCCCGGCAACTGCCGCTAAAGACTGAAAATCTCGCCCTAGTGGCTAGACTCATCGGATCGGCCTAAAAATTGTCTCAGAATGGTCGCATTGTTGTCTAGTACACCTCCTCTATCTGATGCTTGCAGATATGACCCTCTACTGATCTACCGGAACCCTGGATGGATTCCCTCAACCCATGCGGACTTCCCTCGGTTGGATATCACGATTTTGATGTTTTACCCAGCAGAAAACTGTGATAATTGTCTCAATGGAAGCGCCTCAATCTCCTCTCCACTGGGTCGGAAGGATTTTGCCTGATTCGCCCTAGTTGGGGCTAGCGACCCCAATCTGTGCCCTCAAACCCCCCGCACCTCCCTGGTGAAGCGCACACGAGTCTGCTATGTGCGTGTATGTTGTTGTAGAATGAAGATGAAGCTCCATGAAGCACCAGAATGGTACTTTCGACGACTAGGGTGTGTCTCTCAACACCGAAACCTGTCTCGGGTGGTGGCTTCCTCCAGAAATCCACAAAACAATAGAAGGTCGACCCCTCCTCTCTGAAACCTGTTTTCCAATTCACAAATCAACATAATGACCAATTAGGTCGACTTTTCTCCCTTTATACCTCCTCTCGTCTAATTATCAGTTCATTTACTTAATTAAATGACTTTTCTCCTAAGTTATGATTTAATGTTCACTTAAGTCATTTAAACCCCCTTTTTGTTCTAATGAGACGTTCACTTTACCACTTAAGTGACTTTTTCCCTCAGTTTCACCTCAATAATTAATTAAGTCACTTAAACCTCCTTTTTCCTCCTTTTACCTCCTTAATGTCACTTTCATGTTAGACTTTGGTGAATGACATTAGTTAGAGGTGGTATTCCCCTTTTTGTCTTGACTATAGTCTACAGGAACATATAGACTACTAAGTCGTTCCCATTAGTGACCATCGCTGGGAAAGGGACATTACAATTTGGGACTTGTTAAAGCTAGCAGCAAATTCATTGCAGCTCAAAAACTAGGTCACCAAGATGGACATAAGGATTCATAATGATCGATGCTTTGACTTATAAGAGGCACCTAGATGATCTAGAATGCTTCACCTCAAATCATGTAGGAAGGGATCATTATAGTTGGATGGGCAGAGTAGATGAGGACACGGCAAAGATCATTTCAACTAATTACGATATACAAACGGAATTGGAAATAACAACAACAATTAAGGACCAAGAAACAAATCAATTTGAGTTCTCAAAAATGCATGTGGTGTTGACATGACATTATTTTGTGTTAGCTTTCGGGGTTACTCCAAAAGTGTTCACACCATGTTTGGGGGTGCTTCATTAGATTTGGGGTACATGGTGTGTGACTAGGACTTGGATGGTTCATGATGGACTTGCACACTAGATGTGGCTTACTCATTGGAGCATTGGAGATCTTCATACAATTTGGGACATTCTTCATGATGGACACATCTAGATTGGTTGCTTGCTTGAGAAGACGCCCTACATTTGAGGAGCAGCGTTTGGCATTCCAAAGGAGGGCGTTGAGTCCTAGACAGCATGGGGTAGCTTGGATGCTTGCATGGAAACATGGAGTTGACTTGGGGATGCCTGGGCTGCAATAGTGTTCATGC
This sequence comes from Picea mariana, assembly GCA_032191745.1. Classification (NCBI taxonomy): domain Eukaryota; kingdom Viridiplantae; phylum Streptophyta; class Pinopsida; order Pinales; family Pinaceae; genus Picea; species Picea mariana. Next base: position 109,930 of record JASDQU010373433.1, on the reverse strand, counting down.
AGGTGGGGCGGACCCAATGAAGCACATGGCTTAGGAGGAATGTTGGACATATCAAATGGAGTGCCCTTGCATTGGAGTCTTGCTTCTGTATGACATCAACTTTGAGCTTGTGTTAGGTAGCTACAGAGGCAGTGGGGGGCCTAGAGGGGCCATAGTGATAATAGTGGAGGCCATTCAATGTAAGGTGGACTAGGTCCACTATAGTATTAAATAAGACCCACTATGGTAGTTAGATATAATAAATGTAAGAGGACTTACTAGAAGGTTCCTCCTCTAGAATGTTCTTAGGTGGTTGGTAGCACTATATAAAGGGGTTCAAGCAATGTAATGGCATATGAAGAGAAGTATTGTATTGTGAGTGGTAGCTCAATAGGAGGATGCCCCCTCGAAGAGGCAAGTGAACAGGAGAGGATCCCTTCCATAATAGGATCCATTGTATGGTGTTGCCTACCTCAAGGGTTTTTATTAGAATTTTAGCAAAAATGAAAACAGTAATATTCTTTTAAATTTATTCACTACTGTAGATATAGATCAGCAAACTAAACAAAATTTCTGAAGTAGATTAAACATAGAAACAGTACAAAAGATCTGAGCATGTAGTAAACAATTCATCTAAACATGAACTAATCTAATCATAAGCAATAAAAATTATGAACATCAGATCTGATAATAAGCAAAGGAATAACTGCACATTACCTCAAGAACAAATTTACCTTGAATGCTTTGTTGATGTCCTCTTTTGATATGCTCAGAAAAAGTTGTTAAAGTTCATGGATCAAAACCCTCAAGGGTTTGATCTCATCATGATCTTAAGTAAATAGTTTGCCAAGAAGAACTCAAAGACCAATTAGCATAAGCAGGGATGATATAAAAACCCCAAAGACCAAAACTCAATGCTGATATGAAACCCCAAACAGTCCAAACAAAATATGTCTAGAACTGATAGGACTTTGGTAGCAAATTTGCAGCCTAAGAAAGCATATTTAGGGTTGTCATAACATGCCCTAAATTATGTAGAAGAAGAGAGACAGCAGCAACTTGAAGGGATACCAGTGACAGCCAAGGAGAGGGCAGCGGCAGCCAAGAGAAAGACACAGCAGCCAAGGAGAGAGATACGGCAGGCTAGAAGAAGAGCCAAAGGCTACCTAGAAGACAGCAGCAGTCATAGGGTAACCAGCGGCAGCTTGAAGAGGGACTAGGAGGAGGTCGCAGCACCTTAACTAGCTAGAGGGAGGTCCACACCACCTTAACACAGCAAAGGGAAGGCCATGGCACCATAACCCAGCAAGGGGGAACCAATACACCAGCAAGAGAACTCCTAGCCAGCAAAAAAACCCAAGGCAGCACTTCAAAAACCAGCAAGGGAATAAGCTCCAAAGAGGCCGCAGCAAAATCAGATCAATAGAGGAGAGTGTGTAAGGATGAATGAATGAATGAGGGGTGAGGTCTTTTTATAGTTTAGGAGGGGGTTAGGGTTAGGTTTAATTAAAAACCTAATAATTAAAATAATTAATAAAAACAAAATTAATATTTTTAATTAATAAAAATATTAATTAGAGAATCAAATAAGTCAAAGTGGCTTATAAAGGACCATCACCACATTAAACAAGAAGGGGAAAGAGATTCAAGCAAGGGGAGGCTACAAGACAAAGTCGAAGGGGTCTTCTTCAATGGCAAACTGTCCACATAAGTCTCATGATAACTTATAAGCTTTTATCATCCCTACATAAGAGGAAAAATCAATGATGTGGTCATGTCCATCTTCGTAGTTGCTCCTAGGTCTCATGGACCATCACGGGAGAGTAGAAGAAGATCACACATCATCACATCTTGGTACTTAACCAAGAACCTGC
>JASDQU010373433.1:71253-84955 GCA_032191745.1 Picea mariana | reverse complement strand
TCCACAACTCAAAACTTTTCCCATTAAAATTCTCGATCTCCATTTTCAAATTGCTCACCATTTCTTTTCACCTGAAAAATCAATACCATAGATCTCTCACTGTAACAAGGCTTATCACAGTCTCGATCCAAACCCTTGACCACAAAGGCGTCCCCCTGAAGCCAACAAAGCTCTGATACCAAATGTAGATTTTAACCTTGTACAATTATTTACTGTAAATAGATTTTAAGTAAAGAACATAAAAGATACAATGGAAAATACACACATTACACATAAACTTTTCCCCTGGAAACCCGAACCGGGAAAACCAACATATTCTATATTCATTCACAATGATACATTGTTTACAATACAATATACATATAGGAGCTAGCGACATCCAAAACCCTAAACCAATGACCTGGATTAGTCAAAAACCCTAATTCCTTAACCAGAAATAGAAAACCATCAGCAAAAACCATGTGCCGAAACACCGCACAACAATGGACACAAAAATTGAGGCGACACGAAAAACAAGGCAAAAATGAGACACGTTTACCAAGGCAAAACAAATCTTGTGGGTGCTGCCCTCGAACCCTCGCACAGGTGGCTATTGCCCCCCTCAAACCCCCTTGCGCGCTCGACACAATGTAGTAGAAACTAGCTATTGTTGTGCAAAGAATATAACACATACCCAACAAAAATGACTCATAAAAATGAATAAGAGGTGTTCTAAACTATAGTAAGTGGGTAAAAAATCTAACATATAGGTGAAAAAATGAACTTTATCATGTTTATTTGAAATTTTACCAAACCCTTGTTTTTAGCTCCAAAATACCCTTGAACTTCAGGTGGAGTGGGATATTCCATCATCAATTTTTATTTCATCAGCTCCAAGAAACTCCTCAATTTTTTTTATTTCTTCCTCGTCATTTTCATCTATCTAAATTCATTTTTTTTAATCAAAATTTGACACGTGGGGACCTCCTTGAGTAAAGTGAAGGTGTACCCACAAATTTCCTTCACACGAGGTGGATGTGAATATCCCTACATGCACTCATAGTAAAGGAATGGTGTGTGTATGCATGCGTCCTTCACAAAGAGTGCATACAACCCCTAGAAAATGGAAAAATTGCCTCTAAGTTGAAAAATTATTCCTGGAACTTGTAAATGGCTATTGTTTGGAGGGAAAAGGAGCACAAGGTTGTTGATAATTTTGTCATAGATGATTTGGAAGTGATGAATGCCCTCCGACATTGTGGCTTTCTTAAATTTTTCATAATTTCCAATATTCCTTCCTAGAAACAACTGTTGCAAACTCTTGTAGGGTATTGGGAACTTGACTAAGATGCCTATGTCTTGGATGATGAGCTTCTCAAGCTCAAATTTGAGGAAGTATACTTCCTCATAGGTTTGTCTCGATGAGCAATGTCGTTGAACTTGGAAGGAGGCTGACATGGTAGTGGCACCATGACTATACAAGATTATGTCAACACAAATTGTTCCACAGGGACCTAGAAAATGGGCTCCCAAGTCCCAATAAAAAATATAGAGAACCTAAGCTTAAAGATCATCCTTCTTATGATTGCTAGAGTGGCAGGACTACATCATTGCATCGGGCCTCATGCCCACAGATGCATTGTGGGGTAGAGTGCATAAGACCTATAGTTTTTGACTAGTGCACATGGCTTTGGACCAACATGAAATCCTAATTAATAGATTACAGGATGGGGTGATAGAAGAAATTTAGGTACAAAAGCATTTTATTTTGTTTCTTCCTTGAGAGACTCTCTTTTATGCACTCATGCATCTCACTCACTCCACCAAAATTTTGAGAACTCAAGATGATCCGTTGGGTGGATTTGATGCACATGCTTGGAGGCAAACACGTCATTGATGCATATGACGATGACGTTTTTTACTGGTGGTCCCATGAGCTGATTTATATCAATGACTACCCATGTGCTAGCATGGATTTTTGTAGAGATCCTGAGCCAACACCACCTCCAGATTCCATGTGGGAGATATCAATAAGTGAGAAATTTGTATCTTTTTAGATTTATTCCATTATTTTTTGTTTTTTATAAGAGCAATTGCAAGAGGTAAATTATTTTGGTGAGGATCATCCCAAAGGAGAGGTTGAGAGGGTTCTATAGACTATCCAGTGAAACTTGGATGTGTGAACTGATCAAGTCCCGATGGTGCAAGTATATTACCTCTCAAAATATGTTTAGAGGCAAGTGGTAGGGGTACCACGGGCCTAGGTACAGCTCTTTCGATGGATGGAAAAAGCCATTATCTGCTAACATGAGAGCCATCATGAGCTAGGGATTGAAGCCTAGTTGTGATATGGACCCATATTTTGTATCGAAAATCCTTATATGTGTACCATAATGGGATTCGATGCCCAATTTCGTAAAGCACTCTACAAATTTTGTATTGGATGATAACATTAATAAAATATTTATGGAGTTTTCAGCCTTASTTATGTTTGCATAATTGATATGTTTGCTTATCATGTTATGTACATGCATGTTTTACTTTCAGTTAATGTGACAAATGCTAATCTAACACATAATTAGCCAATGYGTTAGAAAGATRATTAARACTTCTCYGAACGTGAATATAAGTAATGAATTTAAAAGAATTCTCGAGAAGCTRCACCTATAAAAAAATTCATAGAAGTGTAGGATCACAAACTTGATACACACSATTTAACTACAACACCACCAATCGTGAATCGAGGTGAAATATTAAATGTCTAATTTCACGAGAGATGGCTTCCAACAACAATTCAATTACAACACTATACTCAATTGCATTATTCATTGCAAGACCTAAACAAGCACCTCCCGAAGTCACAAGTTCGCCCGTGGGAAAATAAATCACCCAAGTAGCAGAAGAAAGATTATGAGTGTAGTGGCTAGAACCATCCACAAATCCCACAAAGATAGGCATATCTAATGACATGTGTCAACCAAACACAAAGCATGATAAGCACGACTGAAAAGAAAATGAAAACAAAAAATCAAAGTAAAAGATTTATAATGTACAATAATTACAAGGGGATCACCCATGCATCATTTCCTAAGCATAATACCTATTGATATAGAGCCCATTACGGGGCTCATCTAGAATGTTTCCCTCGTAGTCTTTTAACTTGTAAGATCCCTTATCGAAAACACACCTCACAATGTAAGGATTGCACCACATTGGATTAAACTTACTTTGTGAGAGAAGGAATTTCACATTCAGCCAACAAAATTGCTTCCACCCCATGAACAAGTTGAAAAGGTGTAAAACTCATGGTGGTCCTTGCTGAGGTTCGATATGCCCATAGCATTGGAAAAAAAAAATTAAATACTAGTTGGATTTACTCACATTGATTGTTCATTGAAAAATGGATTTCAAGGACTTATTCGCTGCCTCTATGTGTCCATTTGTCTACGGGTTGTATAGTGACAAGTGTTCTTGGATAAACCCTAAATTGGTTGCTAACTTTGACATAATATTATTACAAAAGTGACTACCATAGTGAGTGAAAATCTCCTTAGGCACACCAAATCTGACATTGACTTGGTTGAAGATGAATAATGATGTCATCTCACCAATGTTTGGAAAAGTTGGGATAGACTCGACCCACTTAGTGAAGTAGTCTACAATCATAACAATGTACTTACAATCTCTTGTCGAAGTTGAGTGACATGTTGTAAAGTGAACCCCTCACTTGGTGAAAGGGCCAACAATGATAATTGGGTAAAGTGGAGTTGAGTGTGTGCACATTTTCCTTGTAAAAACTTGGTATGGATGGCATTTCTTAACAACTTCAGCACAATCTTTAAATATTGATGGAAAAAAATATCCTACATGCAATTTTTTTTGGGTTGTTGCCAAACTAGAGAGGTGACCACCACAGGCTCCATAGTGACAATAATTGAGAACCCTCTTAACCTCTTCACGAGTCAAGCAATGACACAACACTTGGTCCACCCCTCAATGATATGAAGTGTCACTGATGATGAGGCAGTTATTTGCGTGATGGCATATGTGTCAACATTCATGAGAGTTGTTGGAGGGGAACGTTTATATCTAGAAACATACTAGGATGTCTTCATACAAAGGGTCATTTGAGGGGACGACGAATAAGTTCTCGTAAGGTAACGAGTCAGTTTTGATATAATCCTCACCATCCTTGGGGTAAATCTGACGTCAACTCCACAAAAAATAAATTTTTCTTCGAATTAGCAAACAAAAACTCCAAATCTCGAAGAACCTGGTTCATCATCAACAGAACAAACACATCGAGATCCACATGCATTTTCTCAAGGAGTTGATATAGGAGAAGGTCATCGATTTGCACTATTGTGCTACAATAAATCAAGTTGCAGACATCTTCACCAAACCCTTCACCAAGAGAAAGTACTTCCATCTTCGGTCTCTCTTGGGGGTGCGGGACATTTCTTTTGGGGGGTCACTTATCCCTTCTTGATTTATCCTCTCATGGAGGGAGTTTTTTCCCATTGGGTTTTCTCCTTCCTTTTCTATTTAAGGGGGTATTTTGTACATGGGTACCTCATTAGGCCTTTTAGTTAGGACCCCTCTTTTCATCTTTGTTTACATTTTCCCTTAAGTTTGACTTAAGGGGGGTGTTAGTGTGAATAGGGTTCTTTAGCCATCTAGCTCTTTCTTAGCTAGTTCTTCGCTTTAGCTCTCTTCACACTAGGTTAAGTTTACATAGGGACTTTTTCACTTTATCCCACATTGGTTGTGTTTTTAGTCTCTTGGGTGGTAAATCCTATGTATACTCACACATTGCTCTCATATGAGCATCTCATCTCATTGCATGCTTTGCATTCTCTTGAGTAGAATGCAGTTTATTCTTGTTCATTTCTGATTTCTAGATTTGTTATCCTTTATTCATTCCCATTCTTGGGTAGATTTTCATCCAAATATTACACAAGTGAATCCTATAATAGAATCATCTATCTAATATTGCACAAAGATGGGGAGGAATATTTTCCCTCTTGCGATATTGAGCAGCCAAATCATCGAGATAAGTTTCGACGGATATGCTTGATGTCGTGAAAGGCATACAACATAGCTTGCTAGAAAGTGGCCCCAACATTTTTATGGACAAACACAATTTTCTGATAGGAAAACATGCCCCAAAGATAGATAAACACAATGTTGCACCGGTACTTAGGATGGATTTGAATTTGATTGTAGCTAGAAAAACCATCCATGAATGAGAATATTTTTCTTCTAGCACATTCGTCGATAATTTGATCTATAAACAAGGTAGGGTGGTTGTTCTTGGGACAAGCTTTGTTTTGATCCCTAAAGTCTATGCACATGTGAATGGTCCCTTGATTTTTATTGATAGGCACTGGGTTGGAAACCCTTTCAGTCAAGGGAACTGAGTAGATGAAGCCAACTTTGAGCAGCTTCTCCACTTCTACCTTGATGGTAGCCGCCTTTCGAGGGTTAATTGGTTGCATCTTTTGATGAACACATTTCACATTTTCATACATTTTGATTTCATGTTTGATAATTCTATGGTCTATGCCTAACATTTCCTCATAATTCCAAGCAAAAATATCATGAAATTCTTTGRAAAGGGCAATGTAGGTTTGAATCTTATCAGGAGAACAACTTKCCCTAATCAACACATTCTCAATGACATTAGGATTTTTASAGATATTATTTGGCTTGGTTTTCAAAATGTTTTCCATGTTTCCTTCCAYGTACACATCATGTGCCATGAGGTGGCTTGCATACCAATAAAAATATTTAGACATGATAATACCCAAATATCCATCTTCCATCCTACTAAACTTCAGAAGAAAGCATGACTCGTGGTTCATGTCCTCCYAGGGCTTCTCAATGCAAGTCATGGCTTCTAATATGGATTTGTTTGAAGGAAAAACCATATCTAAGGAGTCCAAGGCAAGACAAGATTCGAAGGTCCGCATGGGTGAAGTGTATTGATTGTACTCTTCTATTAGAGAAGAAGCATGATCATTGTCTGTTAAGGTCGTTTGAATGACCTAATAAGAAATCTTGCTTGAATAAAAAGGCATAGACATCACTGCATGTTCGTTCTCCTCTCCCAAGATAGAAGGATTCGGTAGGACCCATGGGTCTTTAAAATATTATGTTATGAAGAAAAGTTTTGCAGCCATGGATTTTGTAGCGATTGATGAGATCACACATACAAGGGAAGTGTCAATGTAGGATATGGGTGAAGGGAGATTAAAAGTTCCCATCCCATAGTTTTGCATGTCCTTGTGGAATCATCAATCAATGGAACACCAGGTCCCTATGAAACAGTTGGATCAAGTTTGAAATAAGACAATTGATCAATAGTAACGATCTTTCCTTAGAGACAGAAACATATCACGTGGAAAACTGTAGAGACCACAATCATCATTCCATAAGTCCAACTGTGACCTAAGATGATATTCTAGTGGAGAGTCAATAACTTCTACCTCTGCGATCACAATCTTGTCCCCTAGTTGCAAAAGGAACGAAGGAATAATCCCACAAGGTCTAAAAGAGTTCTCGTCGAAGGATTTCAACATTGTTGCACTAATATCTTAGAGGAGATGAGGGCTCACCAACACGATAGAGACATAACACAAGTGGAATCTACCTCATTCACCACAATCCTAAAGATATTCATTTTGCATGACAAAACTTATTTATGGAATGCAACATAGTGGGGAAGTCATAGCTTCACATTGTCAGGGTTAAATGTTATCAACTGAAAATGCGTGGAATCAAAAGCATCGATTATCGATAGCAATGCTTTTAGTTTCATAGGGTAGACATAGCACATGGAGGTTGGGCAATATATTCAACAATGTTGTAGTTCTGAGTAGCCCGATCATTATGATTATGCATCGACTATTTCAATACACCTTTTGGAAGGTGTGGCATAACATCAATTGTTGATTTCTCGACATACAGAGGGTTTGTTTGTTTGGACATGGATGTTTCTTTTCCTTTCACCATTTTCAAGAGAAACAGAGTTAACCTTGGTCTAGACATTTACGACATGTTCACATATGAACATGTTTGATAGGTTGCTCCCTTGTGAAGAGGCTCCTTGGTTTCTCCCTTGCGAAGGTCAAAGGTTATTAGGAATTCCAAACACTATTTGTTGTCTTTGTGTAGGAAAAGGGTTCATCAAAACAACAGGTTTCTTGTGGGCATCCCACTGCACTAACAATCATTGGGCCTCCTCCAATGTGGGGCATTGGTGAGTTAGATGGTCTTCTTTACACAACTTGCAAGGAAATTTGGCGTTCTTATTCTCCTTCTTGCCCCACCAACATTGTTGTTGTTTGCATTATTCCCTCTAGCACATTTCTTGTTCTTATTCTTCCTTTTTCCTCTAGGTTGTTGGTTACCCTTAGGGTTAGATGTTTGAACAATATGGACATCGAATAATTGAATATAGGTAGAGGTAGTAGTAGCACTTTACACAATTGCAAGTGAATACAAAGAAATTTGTCTCATTTGGTTCATCACCTGATTGGCTGCAAGAATCTCCATGGAATCACTCACATCATCAGTGTGTGGTCCTAGTTTCATCTTGGTGGGATCCATTTATGCCCTTAAAGCATTGGGGAAAATCTATTAAAGAACCCTAGATTGTGAATAAACCAAATCCAACTGTTGGGCTCTAAAAATAACATGTTCCTCGGTTGCGACTCCTAACAAAGAAACATCCTTGGTGATATAAGGGAGTAAAGGCTTCATAAACCAATTCAATAAGAACTCATCGAGGATTTTGGCTTTGATCATTTGTTGTCTTCTCCACCACTCTTGGCTGTGGTTGGAGATATGTATGGAATCGTCCTTCCAAAATGAGGTTGAAATCTCTCTCCATGTCTTTTAGATGATAAGCAATTGAAAGTGGTTCAAGAATGTCAATGCGAAAGCATCGAAGTTGCAAAATGAGGCTCGTCGGAGCTTAATGTACATTTTACAACAACTCCAAGGTGTGTTGGAAAAGTCTATGCATTATATTGTAGTCCATCATTGAGTTCGATGAACATCAAAGAGGGAAAGTCATAACATGATTGGTAGGGTCTTCTCCATCCTCCCCTTCAAACTTGGGAACACATGAAGGTAACTTAGTAGGAACTGCCGACCATGTCAAATCATGCAACATTGGAGCATTAGTAAGCTTTTTCAAATACGAAAGATTCAATATCGCTAGAAAGGGAAGATTCATTTGAGTCATTGAGTTATAACTTTCAGAGTTCTGCCACATAATTTGGTTGATACTCATAAAGGAATTACCTAGCATGTAACCATAGCTAGACATAAAAGGAATGTTCACTCGAAAAACAAGGTTTTGGGGGAAGCTAGTTGGGACCTAGACAAATGGAGGAAGTCTTCCATTCATCTAGTTTCCCATTCCTAGGAGGGGAGTGCCTATTAGAAGTTGGAAAAGCTCTGCTTCCCACAGGTGAAATAGATGTAGGGAAATGCCCCCCTCCAAATGGAAAGGAAAGGAAAGGGGTATAAGAACTCCCTGCTGACATTTTCATATTATGCAAGACAAGGAGTGTACTAGCCAAAGCATGAGACATTCCAATAAACAACATCTCGAAAGAAAAATAACTACCACCATATGATGTAGATGGTTGGGTCCCAACACCACTGTTAGGAGTTACCATGGAAGGGAATGCACCTCCACTTGAATCTCCATACATGGATGTGGATGTGATTATCATAGGGATGCTTGGAATGGGAGGACTAAATCCTCCACTAGACATAGCTGACGTGGGGTAATGGGTGCCCCCATGTATGTTTTAAACCTTTACAGTATAACAATGCACACACATATTCTTTATAAAACAAAAAAGAAATAATGATATTCACACATACTACTTGGAACATTCCCCCCATCCAAATTGAGGTCCATTACGTGCAAAATACTAATAAAAAATATTTTTTTACATCTAACTAATTTCCTGTTGCCTATCATCTATGAATTACATACAAATTTATCTAATATCTGATACCATTTAGTAAATGCATCTACAACATGCTAAAATCACACATGAATGCAACTTATAACTTGTTACAACAACATATAAATCAGTCTCTTACACAAAGTTCATGCACAACAATAATGCAAAACAAAAAAAGACCAAACACTTATATTTCTGCATTTCTGAAGATACAAGTTGTTAGTGTAAATAGGGTTATTTAGTTGTCTAGTTATTTCTTAGCTTGTTCTCCACTTTAGCTCTCTTCACATTCTGTTAAGTTTACTAATGGACTTTTTCACTTTATCCCATGTAGGTTGTACTTTTAGTCTTTTGGGTGGTAAATCCTATATATACTTACCCATCTCTCTCATATGAGCATCTCACCTCATTGTATGTTTTGCATTCTCTTGAGTAGAATACAATTTATTCTTGCTCATTTCCGATTTCTAGATTTGCTTTCGTTCATCCATTTGCATTCTTGGTGGCTTTTCAGCCAAATCTTACATGGTATCAGAGTGGTTGCGAGTTGTGGCTTAGTGATCTTTTTAGAAATCTTAGTGTAGAATTTTTTTTTGAAGCACATGAGTATGCTATTCTCTTGCATCCTTGGATGATCTGGAGAATTAACAAAGTGTGGAGAAAACACTAGTTTTTTGGGGGTTCTCTTTTTTACTTGCCAAATGCAGGTTTTTTCAGAGCTTCCTAGAGACATTATGAGCTACCATTGAGTCTAGAGCAACAAAGATAACCATATTTTCCTTTCGATTCATCCTAATTGGACATTGGAGGCTAGATCTGCGAGGGTTTGAAGCCAGAGGCATTACCAGATCCAGTAGGGAGCCACCATTTCAGATCATTTTGGGTCAAATCCAACCTTGCCATCGTGCTCATAAGGTCTAAAAACCCTAAGATCAACTATCCACTCGTAGATTTTGGGAAAAGTTGTAGAAAGAGGCAAAACATTTTTCCTAGGGCGTCGTATGACCCCCTAACGTCCACTTTAGTTTGGCGGAAGTCCTGCTAAATTTGGCGTAAGTTGAGTTTTCGTGGTTTGACTAATTTTGATAGCAGTTCCGCTAAATTTGATGGTTTCTCTAATTTGTCTAGAGGCTTCTACAGTTGGTGGTTTCGCTAAGTTTGGCAGCACTTCCGCTAAATTTGGCAGTTTTGCTAATTTATTTGGAGGTTTTGCTAAGTTTGGTGGAAGTGCCACTAAATCTAGAAAAATGTGAATTTTGAATTTCCTACCCCTCTCCCTTGGTAGGTTGGGTTTAAAAAACAAACTTTGTAGGCTGATATCTCGGGCTTCCGACCTCCTTTTCTCTAGAAATTTATTTTATTTTGGGACAATTTTTCATGCTCTCCGCACTAGTGCAAACATTTTTTTTATTTTGGTGCCCAGATTTTCCAGGATCTGCAAATTCTCACATGTGACACTGTGCAATTCTCATTTTGAAAACTTCAAAGGCTCATATCTTTTGCATCCAACCTTGGATCGAGGTGATTATTTTTTTGAAAGTGAACGATTTTTCATGTACTTCGCAGTAGTGTTGTTTATTTCACTTTTTATTGTGCCAAAATTGTACTTTCATCACATACTCACCTTTTTAGTATTTGTAAAGGCATTGAATTCAAGTCCACTCAGTGTTCTCTTGCTAGTGGCAATTGTAACTACAGTAAATATAAAGTGCCAAATCATTTTGCTTGGGGGGGGGGTATCTTAGTGTGATTGTGTTTGTGCATCTCTTTCTACTCATGCTCTCTTTTTCTTTCACAAATGGGTAACTCTAAATTTCCATTGCTAAAACCATACAACTACAATAGATGGAATCAAAATGCATGGAATGCATTAATGCAACAAGGATATACATCTTATGTTGAACAAAAGGTAATTGAACCCACATATGATGAGAAAACAACACTCTAGATGATAGAACAAACAAAATCTCTTGGTTGTCTTAGGAGTCTAGCTTCCCTTGATATAATCTTTCAACTTTATGAATGTACAAATTCACACGATGCATGGGAAAAATAAAAAATTTATATGGGACAGTTGATTAAATAAGGGGATATCAACTTGACAATGAACTAATGAGTCTTGATCCTAAGTCTTTTGACAACATCCAGGATTATGTAACAAAGGTTAATGACCTAAGAGCCCAATGTAAATCACGTGTCATACAGAAAAAGGACATACGACTTGTCTTAACTACTCTCTCTAAACTTGGACCTAAATATGTTGCATTTGTTTCTAGCTTTCACACTCATAGGTTGAGTATGGGATTTGCATATACAATGCCTTCTTTTGATTCCTTTTCAGAAATGTTAATGGATGCGTAGGGGAAGATTCTTTACATGGGTCTCCTTAATCCATCTCAGTGTTAGGATTTATTAGTTAGTCGACTGAAGGGATAGAAAGAGTTAAGGAAACCTAACAAGAAAAAAAAGACGTCCAAGAAGAAGTCACAAAAATATTAGGCACATTCATCCTCTACCCCAAAAGCAGACTCCAACTCCTCTTCTTTGAAGGGGAATTCTCAGAAGAAGGATAGGTCAACTTGTATTTACTGCAAGAAGGTTGGTCTTGAGGAACATTCTTGTCATAAGAAGTAGATCGATGAGCTGAAGCATCTTTTGGAAAAGAACAACATTAATATGCCTTCTTTACAAAAATCCTCTACTTTTCCAAATCATGCAAAGTGAAAGCAACTGCACTTGTTGCTATTGCAAATTCTTCTCAACAGTGTATTCTTGACTCGGGTGCATCACATCACATGGGTTCTATCAGAGAACAATTTTCTTTGTTGGAGACTTATTCGGTGCCCCACATTCTCATTGGGGATGACTCTCCTATAGATTCCATTGGGAATTTTTTTATTGATATTGGCACTGGTACTTTTGAGGATGTCCTCTATGTACCTAATCTATCAACCAACCTTCTCTCCATCTATCAGATTACCCAGAATGGAAGAAAATTTGATTTTACGCGAGATTGTGTCACCATCTGAGATCTTTAAGATAATGCACCTCTTGTAGTTGATTCTTGAGCAAGTTATAGCATGAGCGGTATGGCCATCCCAACTTCTGTTATCTTTAGCAACTGAACATGCAAGCTATGGTCACACGTCTTTCTCAGATTTGTTTCTCAGATGGAGTTTGTTTGGGTTGTGCCTTGGGAAAGCATCCCGAGGACAAGTTCAATAAAGGGAAGGCTTGGAGAGCTTCAGAAGTCCTTGAGCCAGTGCACATTGATGTGGTAGGTCCATTTCCATCATTGCCTTTCAATAAGGATCACTACTTCCTCGCCTTTATTGATGACTTTTCTAGATACACACGGGTCTACTTTCTTTGACAAAAAAAAGATCTTTTGATAGATTCCAGGATTTCAAGATTTTCCCTAAGAAACAATTTCGAAAGTGCATCAAAATTATCTACACAGACAATGGAAAAGAATATGTGAACCACTGTTTTGAATAATTTGTCACTCTTTAACGGATAAATATTCAACATATTGTCACCTATATACCTAAGCATAATGGTGTGGCGGAGAGGAAAAATAGGTCCCTAAAAGAGATGGTTGGCTGCATGATCCACGCACACTCCCTTGCACCTATGTATTGGGAAGAAGATATCAACTATGCTGCTCACATTCAGAACAGAGTTCCACATAAGGTATTGAAAGGCATCACTCCCGTTGAAGCTTGGTGTGGTAGGAAACTTGTTGTGCGGCACTTTAGAGCTTTTCAATCCCTAACTTGGGCACACATTCCTTCAAAGAAGTGCAAGGCATTAAAATCAAAGGTTCAACCCTGCATCTCTATTGGGTACCTCAATGGTGTCAAAGGATACAAGGTCTTGGATCTTGAGACATATGAGCTCTTCATTGAGTGTAATGCATTGCAATTTGAGAACATCTCTCCTAGCTTATCCTCCCATATTCCTTCTTCCATAGCGGATTCAGATAGTGACTCAGAGGTCTTCCATAGCGGATTCAGATAGTGACTCAGAGGATTTTCCTCCAGATGCCTCTACTTGTAAAGTTGATCATGAGGTTTCATCCTCCTCTTTATAGAGTTCATTTTCTGATGATGAGGATTCTCCTCCTCCATCCCCTACCATGCCTCATTGGGCTTGTCATACGTTTGAGTTTGCAGGAACTCTTGTTGGGGATCCTTTCGATACTTGGAGGACCCAGTCACAACATCAGAATATTTTTCATTCCTACATTGCCACAACTTTAGATCCATAGTCCTTTAAGGATGCATTAGGTATTTCTGAGTGGGATTCAACAATGGAGGAAGAGTAGAACTTGTTGGTTTGGAACAAAACTTGGAATCTTGTTCCTCTTCCTAAGGGAAGAAAATTGGTTTGGTGTAAGTGGATCCATCGAACCAAATTTTCAGCGGATGGATCAGTTGATAAGTTCAAAGCATGACTTGTGGCAAAGGTTTTTCTTAGGTTCCTGGTGTTGAATACACTGAGACCTTTGACCCTGTTGCCAAAATGAACTCCATTTTCCTGATACTTGCTATTGTTGTAGCTCAAGGTTGGGTTGTACATAAGATGGATGTGAAGAGTGCATTTTTTCATGGGGATCTGCATGAGGATATTTACATGGAGAAACCACAAGGATTTGTTCATAATTATTCATTGGTTTGTAGATTGTGGAAATCTCTATGTGGTCTCAAATAGGCTCCACTGGCTTGGTATGCTAA
>JASDQU010373433.1:57599-69560 GCA_032191745.1 Picea mariana | reverse complement strand
GGAGAAATATTCCTGGATTGTTTCTCTTTTCTACATCCTTGTATTCTTGAGTTGAGCTCTTAGATTCATCTTTCGATTTATGTTCTTTCCTTCATATAATCTAGTTAGGGCATCAAACATTTCTTTTGGAGTCTTCTTTGAAGAAACTTGAGGAATCAAGTGATCTTTGATAGAATCTGCAATGATTCTTTTGGCCCTAATTGTGTCCTTTTGGTGTTTTTCTTTAGATGCAACATCGACGGGTTCTAGTACATCTTCTTTAATGAATCTTGCTAGGTCATTCTCTTCAAGAATGATTCTAATCCTATACTTCCAGGCACAGAAGTTTTCCACACCTTCTAGCTTGTCAACAAGCTTAGTGCTTGCAGACATCTTTTACCTGGAGCTTGGAAAATGACCAAAAAATGAAAAAGCTCATAATTGAATTTTGAACTTACCAGGAGGTGCACTTGGCTGAGGCAAGTAGCCTGGTGTGGTTAGATTTCATAAAATCCAAATTTTTCCCCTTCAAACTTGACCAGCGGATTTCTGGACTGGTGCTTCTGGTTTTCTGGTACTTCTAGTTTCTTGGTACTTTTGGTTTTCTGGTACTTCTGGTATTGGTGAAAACTAGGGTTTCACTTTTCAGGAGTTCTATCCACTGAAAAGGTGCACTGAAGGTGCCAAAGAATTCCTTGGCTTAGGCGCACTTTTCTAGATGACTTTTGGGCTGGAATTCCTCTTCAATAAAAAGCCCTAATTTCCTTAGGCAATTAGGGTCATTTCTTTAGGTTTAGATCAAGTTTTATTAGCAAATTAAATGAGGAAATGGATCCCACTAACTAGGGTTAATTAACTAACAATTTCTTTAAAGAGATGGGAACCTTAATGCTAGAAATGAAAAGAGAAGGAGGATAATTCATCTGGAATTCATCTTTGTAGAGTATGAAGCTTCCAAGGTTGAAGTGGAGAGTTGTGACAATGAACCAAGAGTGATCCATGTCCCAAAATGACCTACACACTCGACTCCAAATTTATGTAATACAATACTTGTCCTTATCTCTAATACAACGATATAGACACACACATACATGCAATATAAGAGCTAGTATTGTAAAGATAAGTCAATGGAATATACAAAGTAGAGAGATTTGGTTCCCTCAATCTTGATTCTAGTTACTCCTTGCGTTTTTGGCTATCATTGTGCTACCCTAATATCTCCAATTCTTTCTTTTAGTCATCTATGTAGCTCTATACTAGGGGCCTTTATGGTTCCATTTAGGTTTATAGTAGGGTTGTTGATATTCATGACCTTTGCTTAAGGATTGTTGTTTCTCTGGATGGTTTGGGTGGAAATATACAACAACCTTAGTAATTTGTTCTTCTTTCTTTGACTCTGATACCACTTGTGATCTTTAACCCTTAAACTTGAATCACAAACAAGATATTCAGAATGCTCAATACTTTATTTATTATCAAAACCCTTAAGGTAGGGCAACACCATACAATGATCCTTTTATGGAAGGAATCCACTCTTGTTCACTTGCCTCTTAAGGTAGGGGAACCTCTCATTAAGCTAAGCTCCAAATACAATGCTCTTCACACATGCACATAAGGAGGATTCCATCATTATTTATAGCTAACTAGACACTCATAATCATAGCCACCTTCTAACTACCTAGTGGACTTTCTTTAATGAGTCCACATTATTCCATTACTACTACATATGGGCGGAAAAACCAACGTCGTACTCCAACCGTACGGATAAAATCGGTCGTACTGTCGGATTTTACTTGCATTTTTTGTATTTTTTTTTGAAAGCCTCGACATTCATCGACTATCCGACGAAAGAGACTATTGTCAAATATCTGGCAATTGACTAGGTCAACAATCGTCAGATATTCGACAATTGATTAGGTCAATGATGTATGTACCGACATTTGATGAAGTCAATATTTTTGTTCGTTAAGCACCGTCCCTTTGGTCAACATCCATCGGAAGTCCAACGAAAGTGCGATATATAATTTTAAAAGTCTGAAATATTAAAGACATTCGACGTTGTTGCTATACTAGTGATGGTTTGCAGAGGTTATAAGGGATATTTTTAGGTCATAATACAACTTTTTATTTTATTTTGTTAAATACATTACAAATAGGTAAACTATTGAGGTTGAATTTTTAAGATAATCATCACTGAAAGTTTGGTAAAGAAAAATGTCACATAACATTCCTCTAGGAGGACAAGGCCAAGACTTGAGATCTGCATCGGTCGAGGCTTTGGGTGATTGAAAATGTTATTGCCCTTGTAAAAAATGTGGAGGCTATAATAGATGGAGAATTTTAATAAAAACAACTAAAAAACATTGTAGTGAGTATGGACACCTTGAAGGCGGGAATGAATATCGACCCTTGGCAATTTATTCAATATATGTCTGTATATTGCAGATTGTTTTTGTAAACATTTATATGTTAAATGTACAAGAAAAATAATGTATTCTTTTTTCTTTATGGATATATTCTACATACACATGAACAAATTGAGAGTAAGTTAATAAGAGAATAAGTAGACATAAGATGTAGATTTTAATTAGGGTTTAGGGTATGGTTTAGTGGTTAAGAGGTTTAAGGTTTAGGGGTACATGGTGTAAGGGGTTAGGGGTTAATATTTTAGCGGTTTAAGGGTTAATAAGGCTAGATTAGAGCTTAGTGGTTAAAGGGTTAGGGGTTAAGGTAGGTTTAGGGGGTTTAGGTCCTAGGGGATTTAGAGGTTAATGGGGTTTTAGGGAATAGGGTTTAGAGGTTTAGGGTTAGGGATTAAGGGGTTAGATCGGGTTAGGGGTTTTTAAACAAAAATCGCTAATGGAAAGTGGAGATGCCACACTGGCTAAATGTCATATTTGTCAGGAAGAGGACAGTAAAGGAAATATAGAGATTCCATGTTCATGTTTTGGCACCTTGAAGGTACATGGTTGAGGGGGATAGATAAGGGTGGTTTGTATTTTGTCATCTTTGTTGAATGAATGGTTTATGGGTGTCAAGTATGTATTTTATCATTAACTTGTTGATCCAAAACATGTGTTTTTTCGCTCCACAATATGCTCATGACAGGAAATCCATCGAGCGTTGGTCCCAACAAAAAGGAGATTCCATATGTGAATTGTGCTATCATGTTTCATGAATTTTTATTTGTCTAATTGTGTATTAATAAACATTAAAACATGTATAGTTTTGCTATCATTATTATCCTCCACTAGTATTCTGAATTGGCAATGCAGTCATAATTATTTTTTCCTTCATCCAATTTGGTCTTAGAGCCTAATTAAAAAAGTAACATAGGGTTATTTTCATTGTTTTACTTGCATAAGGCTTTGTTTGAGAAATATTTGCAGAGTTGCTAATTCCTCTTTTGATATTGGTGTCAACGCTTTGTTTGAGAATTATTTGCAGAGTTGTTAATTCCTCTTTTGATATTGGTAATTGTTTCATTTTTAAAATTTTTGAAGATCGGTTCTAATTCCTAGTAACGACGTCATTTTTTTAAACAAAAATCACTAATGGAAAGTGGAAATGCCACACTGTTTGAATGTCATATTTATCAGGAAGAGGAAAGTAAAGGAATACAGAGATTCCATGTTCCTGTTTTGGCACCTTGAAGGTACAAGGTTGAGGCAGATAGATAAGGGTGGTTTATATTTTGTCAGGGTTGAGGGGGGATAGATAAGAATATGACATAATGATGAAGGCAAAATAAGAATAGATTGTTTTTGCTTGTTGTGACTATATATATGAATATGATTCACCATATGCTACTATTCAATACGGGAGTTAATATTGGTTGTGTTAACAAGTACCGACACTCTATTTGAGAAGTATTTGCAAAGTTTCTAATTCCTCTTTTGATCTTGGTACCGACTCTCTGTTTGAGAAGTATTTTGCAGAGTTGTTAATTCCTTTTTAAAAGTTTTGAAGATCAGTTCCAATTCCTAGTAACGTCATCATTTTTTTAAAAACAAAAATCATTAATGGAAAGTGGAGATGCCTCACTAGTTGAATGTTGTATTTGTTATGAAGAGGACAATAAAAGAAATATGGAGATTCCATGTTCTTGTTATAGCATCTTGAAGGTACAGGGTTGAGGGGGATAGATTATAAGGATTGTTTATATTTTGTTAGGTTTGAGGGGGATATATATATATATCACAAAGTGTTTCTTTTTCTACATGCCAAGTGAAGGTAACAATTTTACTATATGTTTTCAACATATTCATAGACATCTTGATAAATTGCACAAGCTTCATCATTTATTTGTTGTCTTTGTTTCTTGCTCTCACCTAAGTTGTCTTTGTCTTTGTTGTCTTTGTTTTCCTATATTATATTTGTAAATGTTTATATTGTTTTAATATTTGTTATATACACTAATATTACTTGATTGTTTGTAATTATAAAGGAACAATGCCCTAGGGCACTGCTCGTGGAGGAAGACGTGGTTGTACAAGCGCTTGTTTAGGAACATGGAGCGAATATTAAAGATCAATTTAATGATCCTATGGAATAAGATGATGATGCTAATAACATAGTTGAAGAACATGGGACAAATATATTGATCCGGGAGACATTTAATAATGTTGGAATGGATAATGATGATGACCATCTTGATGGTGTTTTTGATATACTTGTACTTAAGAAGGAAATTCAAACTCTTTATGAAGGCTCCAAAACAAGTCTTCTCTCTGTTATACTGTTGTTGGTGAACTTAAAGGTTATGAATGGTTTGTCAAACACTTGTGTCACACAGTTGCTAAGGTATGTAATATATTTTGTCACACTTATTACATGATGATAAAGGTTTTCTTTTTTCCTCTACTTTTATTGTTAGTTGATCATCTGTAAAATTTGGATGCAATATGTACGATCAATATTCTTTACATTAACCAGTATTGATTTTTTATGTTGTAAATTGTTAGGTGAATTTATGTTACCACCATAAAAAAAATTATGTCGCACATACCAATATTTACATGCCATTGTGAAAGATATTGGAATGGAGTATCAAGCTATTCGTGCATGTCCTGATTATCATATTCTATATTATGGAGAAGATGCATCGAAAGAAGAATGCCCGAAATGTAAAATTAGTAGATTTTGAACTCGTCAAGTAACAAAAAGGTGCCTCGCAAGGTTCTTCGTTATATTCCCATAATTCCACGTTTGTGGCAATTGTTCAAGTGAAAAATCATAGCACAGTTTATGGATTACCATGCAATGAACAAAAGTAAAGATGGTGTTCTTCGTATGCCTTCATATGGATCTGCATTTAAGAATATAGAGGAAATATGGCCACATTTTATGTAACATCCCCAACATCCAACTAGGCTATGCCACGTAAAAAATTTCGAACTGTATGCAAATTAAAACATATACACACATAAACTCTTGCGAAACTTTATATATAAACTTTAAAAAGACAAATACATTCTATAAATGCACAGATTAATACGGAAATAACAGTAAACATATACATGCAGCATAGACAGGCAATACCCATAAATATAAAGACAGGTATAAACCAAACATAGGAAAAACCCATAAAAATAAACACATAATTAATAATGCAACATATAAATTAACACACAATTGACGCTTATCTTGGTAAGAATATCATCAAATGCATACAAACCTTCCATGAACCTCCCAGCCTTAGACCACACTGCTCATCACTCTCAGCAGTGGGTCACCCCCGAGATGGGACTAAACTCCACCTGGGTAAAGGGATTCCTAACCAGGTTGATGTATCTCACACAACAGGAAAGACTATGTCACAGGTGCCAACTCAAACTAATAGCCTACAATCCCTCATTCCCCACATGCCTGTCCCACCCTAGGAAGTGTGCCCCTTCTCTGCTCAACAGTCCCTCAGTTGCCCCACTTCCTTTCCAAGCTTCAGCAACAGGCCGAACAGGAAGTCTCAAAGCCCTGTAGTTGTAGTTTAGCACCTTCAGGAATCAATTCCCAACAATTCTCTCATGTAGAGAGATTGCTCACGGGCCTGACAACCCACCTCTTCAATCCTTCATGTTGGGAGCTACTTTGGCCCACTTGTCCCTATCCTTATAACTTAGGATAAAATAATTATCCATACTTTATACATTAAGGAATATTAATATAATATTTCTTTTTGGCTTAATCTCCCTAGCTTAGTCCTTTTCCTTAACTTTTATCCCTCCCCCCTTTCCCTAACCAATGGAGTTTAGTCCCCCATACTCTTTTATCGTGGTCGGTCTACATGCAACAATGTATTATATTAATGATGAGACATATACAAAAAATAGGCTCATTGGCCTTTAGCATCTAGACTCTCCAACCTAATCATCACATAAGCCTTCTGGCTTATAATAAACTGGCTCACCAGCCTATAAAACACAACATATACACAAAGGCTCCCTGGCCTCAAAATCATGCACACTTAAGTTTTCTATGTGTGGTATCCTGGAATGTGCACACTTCATCATTTTAGTGCGCAGTACATGTGCGCACTATACCATGGAAGGTGCATACAAAAAAAATGATATCAAACAGCTCACCAGCTTAAGTACATTTGCATTTACATTTACAATTGGGTTCGGCCTAGGGGTATTACATTTTAAAGACAAACCTCATAATCTTAGGCTTTCATTGGCACCTGACAGTGTCAATCCATTTAGAGAGCTCAAATCTACTTACTCGGTGTGGCCTGTTTTTGTTATCAACAATAACAGTCCTCCATATATGTCTATAAAGAGGGAACACATAATGTTGGCAATGATTGTTCCAGGTATTTGTTTAGAATAAATTTTTTTAACATGGTAACATCTCATTTGTCTTGTTTGTTTCATAATTATGTCTTATATTTTTTTGTTTACTTATATATGTTCAATTATGTCTTATAATTATGTTTGATATTTTTTTATTTGCTCATATATGTAGTAATTATGTATTGTATGTTCAATCAATTAGGTAAGTACCAAGTCAAAGATATGAATGTATATATCGAGCCTCTTATCGGTGAGTTACTAGAGTTATGGAAGGGAATCACTATGTATGATATATCTAGACCAGTAGGTGCGCAAAGAGAATTTAAATTCCATGCAATGCTTGTATGGACAATTCACGATGCCCCGGGGCTAACACATTTATGTGGTATGTTATAACGTTACATTGCACTTTAATAGTGTTTAATTTTATGAAGTTCATATCATGTATGTTTTTATATAAAGCCTTCATTAAACACACTTCGAATATAAAATTTAATCCATCTCTTGCAGGTCTTCAAACAAAGGGTAAATTTCCATGTCCAGTTTGTGGTCCTATGATGAAATCTCGTCGTTCAATAAGTTTAGGAAAGGAGGTGTTTGATGATTATAGGAACTTCCTCTCTAAGAACCATAGGTATCGAAGTACCGAGAAACATATTTTCAATGGGAAAGAAGAGCCTGGATTAAAACCACGAAGAATGACACCTCGTTTATGGCAGCTGCAATATAATAGAAATAGTCAAGGTGTATTGGATCAGATCGTCTATGTATCATACATGAAATGTTTGGAATATTTTATATTTTTATTGCATTTTGTTCATTGTACTAATTGACAAGTATTGTTGTAATATCTTTAATTTATATGCTTCACCTTGAAGGTCATTATGAAGGCATTAATAATGGGGCGCTTCCACGAGGAATGAAAAGTTATCCCATACAATTCAGTAGGCTCCCCTACTATGAACACCTAGAAATTGTTCATTTGTTTGATACAATGCACGTCGAGAATAATGTAGCAGAAACATTACGGTGAATCTTAGATGGAAGGAGTGACAAAGAATTTGTTTTCAAGATTTGTAATGACATTAAGGAGGCCAATCATGTAATGAAAAGTCTGATTCATTCAAATAGTGATGCAAATGCCAAAATATAAGATCCCTTTCATGGTTATTGACAGAGCAACAATGACCCGAAAAGATCTTTTAAGACTATGGTTAAGTTTTAAAGCATGGGTTCATTAACCATTTACGAATTGAAGAAAGAGGAAGAATTTAATGATATAACATGGAAGCCATAATAATAAATGGATATATGAAAGTAAGCACAAAGAATCATCAAACCATAACAACAAAGTTGTTAATGGATTTCGGCAAGATTGCCTACGTCTCCAGGCCCTTGTCTCAGTGGGTGAGGCTTTCCTATTTCTCTTCAATGCTTCAAAAGTACATTAGAAAAGTGTTAATTGGATTAAAAACTGATCTGGTTGTGTTCTACTCGACGTCAAGAACCCAACACAACTAATGGCACTGAAAACGGTTGAGCTAAGCTCCCGGAATTGGGCCGCAAAGTTTTTCTCCTCAATGGTTTCCCTGCATAAAAATGACTTTGGCTTCACAATTATTTAGCATTTCTCCTCTTCTAAACCTCTCCAAGGCTGTCAAGAACCTTTGGTTTATATAGATTTGAAGTGGGCATCAACCTCCCAACTTCCTCCCAATATCTGGCCTCAAATCGGGCTCCAGATCTCCCAAAAATGGCTAAAATCCATTAAAATTAGGCTAAATCAGCATAAAATCATATAATATAAAGTTTTAAAACCCAAAATTGGAAAAATTTTGGGCGCAACCCCCTTTCTCTGGGCTCTAGGTCACATTGAATCTTCCATATGGCCAAGCGCTAAGCACTAGTCCGCCAACCTCCGATCCATCCCAAAACATCAGGGTCGATGGACGCCATATGTCCGCACCCCTAACCTTTTGCATGCCAAATCATCTGGTCTGCAGCCCTGGTCGGACGGGCTAGCCCCCGCCGACCTGGGCTTATCCCCATTCCTCTGGCAGACTCATAACAAAACCAAAGTCTGTTGCATATGGGTTAAGACCCAACTAGTAGCCTGACCGGATCGGTGGTGGTTGCGGAGACTCGGCGCAAGTGGAGGTCGGGTATTCGATTCCCATGGAGTAACAAACCTTTTCACCTAGCAAACATTGAAAAAATATGGGGTGCCACGTGGCACCCTCTAATTGGGCCACATGTCACCCTGTGATTGGACCATACCACACAGTCACCAACATAGTCAGCATGCGACGTCATTGTCGTACAGCCTAGTCAGCTGCCATG
Source organism: Picea mariana (assembly GCA_032191745.1). Classification (NCBI taxonomy): domain Eukaryota; kingdom Viridiplantae; phylum Streptophyta; class Pinopsida; order Pinales; family Pinaceae; genus Picea; species Picea mariana. The sequence continues at coordinate 60,450 of JASDQU010373433.1, read as the reverse complement.
TTAGCTTTCGTACAACCCAATCACCTGCCACATCCTCTATCGTACATCCATGTGTCGTGTCACGTCACATCCATACTACACAGTCACCTTGCCACATCAGCATTCGTACAACCTAGCTGTCGTCTGTGCTTCCACGTGTCAGCCTATCATTGGGCCACGTCATGTATGAATTGCCACATGGCATCCGTACAGTGCCAGATGTCAAATCCGTACAGGTTCCAACTCAGCTCAAAAATGTCGAATTTGAGTGACACGTGTCACCTCCTAGTGATGCCATGTCAGCATGATGACATCATCATAACATCATGCTAACATCACCTGTCGTACTATTGATGTCAACATTGACTTTGACTGTTGACTTTCACCAATTGACTTTTTGTATGTTTGAGAATTTGGTCAGAACGTGATAACTTTCACATACGTGTCCGTTTGAGGAAAACATTATATGTCCGGAATCAGCGCGACGAGACGGACGCAATGGAGCTAGCGATTCCGAGAACTTTGATTTTTAGGCCTTCCTAGATCCATTTTGAATCAAACAAAGCAAGGATGTAAAATAGGTTATTGAAAAAATGAAATTTCCCACTGGATTTTCTTCAAACATAAAGAATATCCTAACAAAGAAAGATGAATTAGGTGGGGTAAAAACTCATGATTGGCATACCTTGATTAAGGTAATTATTTTGGTGTATATATTTCTATATTGGTGAAACATCTTGTTTTTGTTTTTTTTCTACTAATTTGGGAATAAATAATGATTCATTTTCTATGTTACAATATGTTCTATCTGTTCATTAAGGTTAGTTGTCATTGATGTCAACCCTTGAAGAAAGCCCGATAGCACAAAGGTTTGGATAATGCACCCAAGTTTGTTTGATGTAAAGATGACTCATTATTGTCTTGTCATGGTTGATAAGAAGTACAGATGGATGAACTCCAAATTGTTCCCCTTATGGTGAAAGTCCTCACGGGAAGACGCTTTGCAGATTGAGTTATCCTAGAAGTATGGTTAGAGAACCCATGCTCATTTATGGAATAATGAGATGAAGGTTAGTGAATTTTTCAATGAAACTATCCTATATGGATAGTGTTTGTCATGTCATTTTCGATGTATGTGGAACGTCACATAACTCCTCATGGTTAGAAAGTTATGGCCATGAGAAGTCGGAGAACCCAGGTTTGGGTAATGGACCTAAGTTTGCTTGATGGATAATGGTATGAGTTTTGATATATTTGTAGGTAATACTATTATATATGGATAGTACATGTCATTTCATTTCTGGTGGTATGTGGAACGTCACATAACTCCTCACGGTTTGAGAGTTATGGCCTTACGAAGTTGGAGGACCCTCATATGTCATCTAAAAGCCCCAAAAGGTCAAAGTAGTCAAAGTAGTTTAAGAGATTTTAAAAGGTAAATAATAAAGTGAAGTGATGAGTGTACTATAATTCAAATTGAATACAAAATAAATTATTTCAATAATAAATTTAATGGAGAAATTAGAAGTGGGTTGACCTTAAAATAAGGAAAATGGGCAAAGTGACCTAAAAGATGTTTTTAAGGAAGCTACTTGGAGAGTATAAATAAGAGGCAAGGCTCTCTCATTTAAGACACACTTGAGAATATTGAATACCTATAGGTGTTTGAGGTAACCAAAGGATATCTAAGCCTAATTTCTGAGGAAGGTGAAGAAAAGAAGGCCGGAATTCAAGGAAGGATAAATTATTTTGATGATGCTCTTTAAGGTATGTTATTTACAGGTCATCTCACCATTTTCACAATATTTTTTTTTCTATAATGATTCAGACCATGAAATTTATATGCCATTGAGGAAACATATCCAAGTATTTGTGGTAAAAAATTCATCTTGTGGGTCGTTGTATTTTTGGAGTTACACTCCGTGGAAAATAGGGTTTGTGGCTAGTCTTTAAACTAGTCAGAAATAGGTGTTTCGGGTAAAAACGTCATAACTTCTTCATAACAGATCCAAATTTAGTAAGACAAAATGTGTTGGTTAGAGTACAGTCTTTATTATTCTGTGTAACAGTTTTAGATCAATTCAACAAATATTCCGTGTTGGGCACGCTCTACAAGGTTGCTCTCTAGAATAAGCCAAAATTCAGCAAGGTATGTCATTTTTGCTATAAATCATTTTTTGAGAGGTTCCAAGTAGTGAAACCTAGAGGAATTTCATAAAACACACTGAAGAACATTGTGTATCAGTTTCATATATTTATTCATTACAGGTACAAAGTTATGATTATTTCAATTTAGGGTTGTTGACTAATCCAAAACTAGTCATGTGAGACTAAAGAAAAGTTTGATGAAAATGCTAGTCTCTTGTTGTTTAAAGTTAAGTAGGGTTTTCAGGTATGTTATTATATACACCAGGTCTATTACAGAGTTACAAATCATATTTGTATGATGAAATTGATGAGGGCTTTTAGTTAAGGTACAAGTTGGGTACATAATTGAGACAAGTAGTTGATGAGTTGGCACATACATGAGGTGTATAGTTGATGATGTTGGTACATATTGATGAGTCATAGTTGATGAGTACTTGACACATGATTGGTACATACTTGGTACATGGTTGGTTTCATTTGTTTATGGTACAGGTTAATTACAGATTGTTTGGTACAGGTTGGTGCATGGTTGATGCACTTGTTTATGGTACAGGTTGGTGCATGGTTGATGCACTTGTTTATGGTACAGGTTGATTACAGGTTCAGGTACAGGTTGATTACAGGTTGAGGTACTGGTTGAGGAATGGTTCAAGTTTATTGGTACAGGTTTACAACGGTATATCTCACAATGATAGTGTGACAGTGGTTCCATCATTCTACTTCT
>JASDQU010373432.1:89698-103949 GCA_032191745.1 Picea mariana | reverse complement strand
TTTCTTTGTTTTGAGGTTGGTTTGAGTTTATATTCTTTTGTTTGGTTTTAATGTCATGAAATTCAAATGCCATTTCATTTTTCTTTCTACAGTGTTTTGATGTTGATGGACGAGCTTCATAATTTGGGAGTTTGTTATTACCTCTTCCTTATTGAATTTATCTGCTATGAGCATGGCTTGGTTGAAGACATGGATTAATAAAAATGATTTAATAGGAATAATGTTTATTGCGACACATCTTTTCTATGACATTTGTTCACATTTGATCAAATTTGAATGAGGGAGAGACGGAAACATTACTTTTTATCAATTGTTTACTTTCGTTTAAATTATGATTATGTTTTCGTCTTTTGTTCATTAGAAATCATTTTCACAAAATCATTTGGTAGGTTTAATTAATTAAATTATTTTGTCAGTTTGCATCTCATTTCAAAATAAATAAATAAAATTATCTATCATTTGTTTGATTTTGTGAAAATAGAAAATCAATATTTTTCTCCTCTCCATCAATTTGAAGCTTCTAGAATTTTAAGATGGTATTTGAAAGGAAAATTAGCTGAAAAAAATTATTTTCACAAGGCGTTGTTTAAACCTTGTAAATTATATAGTTATTGTACATAAACATTATTAGTTAAGAATTTATAATTAAAGTGTTGACTGTTAGAGTTGTCTCTTAACGTAGTCCACATCTTTTAGTTGTTTTAGGATCTTAGTTGGCTAACGGAGCTATAAAACCTGTCATGGTAGATTATACCAAACGACTTAGGTTAAATAGACAACCCCAGAAGAGATCTTCCATTCCCATTGACGGTATGTCATAAACGTCCGTCAAGAAATGGCACTAGAAGGAGGGATAGATTGACAAGATGGCGTTGCAGGAGTGTTTGTTTTGAAGTTATTTAATTCCCCATGGCTCCCCAAATCACTATGTTGGAACATGATTTCCACTTCCAACTCCCCAACGATACAGTCTCTCGCTTTTCCAACTCACCTTTGATGGGGGGATGTATCTAAAAAAGACCATATTAACAAGTTTTGGTGTAAATGCATCAAGTGTAATATACCTCAAAAACTGTCTGAACAAAAAATAAAAATAAAAATTGTTTGTATAAATATCCTTGAATAGTTCGAGATTCAAGCAAGTAAGCTTTCTATTATAAAGCTTGAGTATGAAAGTTTTCAAGAGTCCTTACTGTCGTCGACTATCATTATCATTCAACTTAATGTTTTCTGATAGAAGATAAGTGTTTACTCCTCATTCAATGTTTATTTCAATTCCTGTAATTATAATTACTTTCCTATCTATTTGTACCTATGACCATTACCACAGTCTTAACAACACAAACGAATTTGGGAATTTATGGCCAATTCCTTATGCGTTAGAACCTACAAATAACCCATTACCATATGTTTACAATACAAATGACTTTGGGGGTTGATGGCCTAGTCCTCATGCATTAGTCCATACACATAATCACATGATGAAAATTACCAAACAAACTTAGGTAAAAGTAGAGTATTAGTCTATACTCATCTGCGAAAATTTTAAATATAAACAGACCCCTATAGTTTTTTTTTTTTAAATATCCAGATACAGGATAGTGGTTAGTTAAGGCCTTTCGGTTAAACTCAAAGTATGAATATTTCATAATGCTCTGATCATATTCAAATTCACCTGCACCGTTGGATTACAAGTACAAGGCCTCACGCTTATTCCATATGCCCACTGGCTGTGACCATGGCCTAATCAAAATGTCTTTCACATTTCGGCATTTCGGCATTTCGACAAGTCACAATCCCTAAATGGAGCTAGATCAACAGTCCACAAAACTTTATAATCTGATCCCTTCTTTTCTTAATCGAACGACTGATGGGATTTCGACGTTTTTCCCTTCAAGTCATCGTGACTCCAACAATATAAAATTCATGATCACAAAATCTTTGAAGTGATCAAACTGTTCACATAACCCACTGAGATGGACAGTTGATGAGATTTCAGAGTTTTTCCTTTTGGGTTTTTGAGACTCACAATAGTCCCTTTCGGCATTTCAGAGTTCGAGACTTCATGATGGTGGAGTTTATGCTTGCTATGTAAAACCCCGAAATAAAAAGTTTCAATGTGACGTAAACCTGCTAACATCCCACATGGATTGACACATGTCAAATAGTTACCATGTGTCACTCTGATTCGTGACTTACATGTGCCTGAAATATTGAATCAGCTTGACACTTGTCATTTCCTGATTGTGCCATGTGTCCTTAGATGACATGGTTTGGTGATGTGTCTGTTTCAGGATTTCGAGGTTTGCTATTTCAAAGGTTAAAGTTCCTTTGATCTTTGATTTCCCGGTCTATGAAACTCCGAAATGGAGTCCTTGACATGCTCTAATTTTTCGCATTTCACGACTTCATCGTTATTGTCGTGAGTGTCCTTGACACCTCCAACTCTCAGTATTTGAAACTCTGAAATGGAGATTAAGTCATGGTTTTCAGTACCGTTGATTAAGGGTAACCCGTTTTGTGATGGAAAATTATATCGTTGGAAGTAAAACCTCGTATGGGATGTTCATTTGTTTCAATTCGAAATGAGATATGTAATAATAATTTGCAGGGTTTCCCTTCCGCCTACTTGTAATGGCATACTGGTTATTTTATTGGTTTAATATACTAGCGCCATATTGGCTACTTCCTCAAAAGGATTTTGAAAAAGGAAAAATAATCGGCTATTGCCGGCTATATGTGTATCTTGTTTATAGTTGACTCCAAATTGCATGATGTTGTATCAATTGAATTTTCACTTACTATACTTGTGTTAAAGACTTTACTTTTGAACTTTTAGGTGATTGTGTTATTATTTACACAGTTAGGAATTTACTTAGGGGTATGTTTAAAGTTTCGGGATGTCCCTTCTTCCTTGGGCCTTCACACCTCTTGTGATTAGTTCTGGTAATTAAACTGTGTTAATTAGATTCACTCCAATAATTTTCCAACATTTCAACCCATAAATTTTCATTAAACACAGGTTGATATAAAGATGTGTAAATGTTGTAGATGGTCTATAATAATTCTTAGTATTCGCAAGGTCACTTCCGTACTTTATGTCAGAGATTAATCATTTCATCGCCTTATGACGGCGGATCGGTGATCGTCTTGACCCTTCAAGACATGAGGGTTCACTATCAAGCGATGGTCACCTTAGCCTTTGCAGGCCACCAAATACCATCACCGCCCTGATTTAATTTTTCCTAAGGTCGAAGGGGCAAGCTTTGTTCCTATAAATACTTGAATCATAATGTAATCCACATACAAAGGGTGAGACAAGAGCTTGAAAGAATTTTTTTGAATTGAACTTGTCACTCTGTGTTTTATCTTACTGAGTTTGTAAACTTTGTTCTTGTTTTCATTTTTTGGCATTCAGAGTTTATTGGTTCAAGTTGCGTGGAGTTCTCTTATTCTTGCAAACGTCGAAACCCGAAGTGGCCCCACAATCTAATCAAATTCATGGTTCGACGATTACCATTGTATGTTTTTCATGCATCAAGCATTACCAAACGTCGAAACCCGATATTGGTTGGGCCCCACACATTTTTTTTGATTTCGTGATTCGGCTTTAGACATTGTGCAGTGTTTTGCATTGGGAGTTTGTAAACCCCTAAATCCTGAACCCCAAAACCCCAAAGTACTGGGCCCATATTCCATTCCCATTTTCACGATTCGGGATTTGTTGTGTGTTAGTGTTTGGAATTTGTAATTGACAAACTTCGAACCCCAAAACCCAAAGTGCTCGGGCCACAACCTTTTTGCATTTCAGGATTAATAAAATAGCGTGGTCTTTTGTTTTTTGTATTCGGCGTTTGAAATCGTTGAAATGCGATTGAACTCCATTTTTCACANATATATATATATATATATATATATATATATCTTATACACTTGTGATAAGCGCTATCTCCAAAAAAAAATCATGATTGTTCAACTGGTACATGGAAGAAATCTTAGTTAATTACTCTACTGCAGTGCCTGCGTTTATATATCTTAAATGTCCATACATACATATATATATCTATACACTATGAAGTTTTCCATTTCCATTCAATATGTAGGTAAACTCAAATCTACATCACAATTTACTTATGGGGGTTTCAACTGCGACGCTTTATCTTACTACAGTAGTAATCCAAACCACAACACAAATCTTCTTTAAGAATTGACTATTCATATCCTTCCAGCTAGTATGCTTTCGAGAAATAGTATTCATAACAGTAATGAGATGCAACAAACATAATCCATTCCAAACTAATAGAGAGACATTCTATCAATTTCGAAGTTTGCAATAGGATGCATTCGATCTTTCATCCTTAATATTATTTCTAACAGATACATTCTATCAAGTATGTAACCATTTAACATTCAGCCAGAGAAGGGACACAAATAACATATCTGAAATAATACGCTGAAAGACAAAGGGAAAAACCATGTTTCTCCCAACCATATAATAGGGCAGTGAAACTACTTGCCCGATTCACGCCGTAACCTAACAATGAATCCATGAGGGCGAACTTGGAAAAGATTCTCTTCAGCAATGTCCTACAGCTCCAGTAGTTTTCCCTTGCCTCACACTCAAGCAGTGTTCATAACATCAAGTAAATCAAAAGTCTCATTTACCAGCATACTTGGCAGTGTCCTGCCTCCTCACATATGCTATTTATCAATTTGCCTAGGTCTTTTCCCTCCCTTGGGAATTTTCACAACTTTCTAAATCCCTAATTTTCAGGGGCTGCCAATGGCCATATCACTGATTTTCCACTTGTAATAATCATCCCATAGGTAGTTCCAACATGTTCCCCACTCATGGAGTCATGGTCAACTAAATTTAACATGGCCATTCCATTTGTCCTCCTGCAATCAATATAAAATATTTTGTTTCCATACAAGTGTCATAGTCAAATAGTTAGTTGGGTCAAATCAGGTCTCTACCCAATATTCAAAATAATTAATTACAATTACCAAATTCAAAATTCGGAATTGCCATAAATGACAAAAAAAATCCAAATTTGAATTTACTAAAAACGGAATAAATTTCCAGCAATTTTAAATTTCAAAAATATTTTATTTTTGGGGATGTCACATCCTTTCCCCCTTCAGTAAAAAACTGTCCTCAATGTTCATTCCTTTCCTAGAATAGGATTGGATGAGATTTCTGCAAATCTCCCTCCAACTCCCAAGTGGCCTCCTTAGGACTGAAGTGCTTCCATTGCACCTTTACCTGAGCGACGACTCTATTCGGAAGTGTTATTTCTCTCTAGTCTAGAATGCGCAGGGGTTCCACCTGGAACTTGCTTTCGGGTTCCACCTACACCAATTTCCAATCAATCCTATGTGTAGGGCCATGAATATACTTTTTCAGCAACGAAACATGAAATACATTATGAATTCTTAGATTAGTTGGAAGTGCAAATTGATATGCTACAAGTCCAATTCGAGCTAGTATCTCGAAGGGCCCACAAAAACTGGGTACTACCTTGGCACAATTCCCTAATTTCAACGAGCTCCTTCGGAATTTGACCTTCAAATAAACATGGTCTCCCACATGAAATTTCAAGTGTCTTCTTTTCTGATCTACATAGCTCTTTTGTATGTCATGTTCTTCTTTCAAGTTCTATTGTACCTTTCTTACCATATTCTCCATTTCTTGGAGCATCTCTGGTCCAACCATGATTCTGTCAGTCAGGTTATCCCAGCTAATTGGAGTCGTACACTTTTTTCCATACAGTATTTTGAAAGGGCTCAACTTAGCCGAAGTTTGGTACCCATTGTTATATGCAAATTCTACCAAGTGCAGGTAGTCTTCCCACTTTCTTGGTTTTGTTCTTACGTACATGCGGAGCATATCCTCTATGATTTGGTTTTTCCTTTTGGTCTGTCCATCCATTTGTGTATGATAACTCGTACTGAAATTCAAATTGGTATTTATCCCTCCAAACAATTCCTTCCAAAAGGCAGATGTGAATTTTACATCTCTATCTGAAATCACCATTTTATGAATACGATGCAGTCTAAAAATTTATTTCATAAATATTTCAGCAATGTTTATATCTTTAAAAGTAGACTTTACGGGAATAAAGTGTGCAGACTTACTGATTTTATCGATTACAACTATGATAGAATCATTATGTTTCTGAGTTTTAGGAAAACCTATTATAAATTCCAATGATATGGTCTCTCATTTCCATTCTGGTACTGGTAGTGGATGTAATAGGCCAGCTAGATGCTGGTGCTCGGCCTTAACCTGTTGACAATCTTGGCACCTAGCCAAGTACTCTGTTGTTTCGCCTTCATATTAGGCCAGTAAAATAGTTTTTTAAGTGTTGTTATTGCTTTTTGGTAACCTGGATGGCCAGAATACGGTTTCTTATGCACTTTGTCCAAAATTGTTAATTTCAACTCTGTTGAATCTGGTATGTAATGTCTATTTTTAAATCGTAATAGTCCCTTCTTGTTGATACTTAGATCTGGTTTATCTGAGTTTGCGGTACTATTTTGTAATTCTTCCATCATCTTATTGTAATTTTCATTGTTAATACGTGTCGTCCTTACCCTTTGTTCGAGATCACTTTCTTCCCTTCTAATATTTATCTCAAATAACCCATGGACTCTTATGCTTAAAGCGTCAGATACTTTATTTTCCTTACCCTTGATATGTCTAACCTCAAAGTCGAATTTTCTCAAGAAGGCTAACCATTTTGCTTGTCTTGGATTAAGATATGGTTGGCTAAACAGATATTTCACCCCGCTATTATGATGTAGTGTCGCCACATTTTTAAGGCGTGTATTACTATTGCCAATTCTAAGTCATGAGTGACATAATTTCGCTCGTGTTCTTTTAATTTTCGGGACTCATAACAAATAACGTGTCCTTCCTGAGTTAGGACACCACCTAGTCCTTATTTACTTGCATCAACACATATGGTGAAGTCTTTATCTAGGTTTTCTACCTTCAATATGGGTGCAGTTGTCAATAATCCCTTCAGTTTGTTAAAATTGTCTTGACACTTCTCTGACCAGTTAAACTTTGTTCCTTTCTTTTTTAATGACATGATAGGGTAGGCTATCTTGGAAAACCCTTATATAAACCTGCGGTAATATCCAGTGATTCCCATGAATGACCGTATATCTGCTACATCCTTATGTACCGGCCATTCCATAATGGCTTTTGTCTTTTCCGGGTCTATGAAAATTCCTTCTGCTAAAATTACATGTCCTAGATATTGTATTTCTTTCTGATAAAAGTCACACTTGTCAAATTTGGCGTACAGTTTGTGTTTCCTCAATTTTTGCAGAACTATCCTTAAGTGTTCATTATGTTCTTCTTTCGTTATTGAATAGACCAGAATGTCATCGATAAATACTACCACGAACTTGTCCAAGTATTGACTGAAAATAGTGTTCATCAGGCACATAAATGTGGCTGGTGCGTTAGTGAGTCCGAAAGGTATGACTACAAATTCGTAGCGTCCATATCTTGTCCGGAAAGTTGTTTTCCTTATGTCCTTGTCCTTTATCCTAACTTGATGATAAATGGATCGCAAATTCAACTTTGAAAAGATCTTGGCCCCATCTACTTGATCAAATAGATCATTTATCCTTGGTAAGGGGTATTTGTTCTTAATAGTCAGTTTTTTCAGTTGTCTATAATCGATACACAGTCTTAGAGTACCGTCTTTCTTTTTCACAAAGAGGACTGGTGCTCCCCATGGTGAGACACTCGGTCTTATATACTCTTTGTCCAACAATTCCTGTAATTGTAATTTTAATTCCGATAGTTCTAGTAGACTAATTTGGTAAGGTGCTTTTGAGATAGGGGCTAAACCGGGTAGTAGGTCTATGGAGAAGTCTATTTCCCTTCTAGGAGTTAATTCGGTATCTCATCCACAAACATGTCTCTAAAATCACGTAGGACAACAAAGTCTTCTAACTTTGGCTTATCTCTTTTTTTTCTAATAGATTCGTCACTTGGATGGCATAACTTGACATCTCTTTCTAATAAATTTGTTGAGTTGCATCGCTGAAACTTGTCTGACTGATACAGGTTTTAGTATGCCTTGGGCTATTCTAACAGTGCAAAAATCATCTCTATAACTAAGTATCTTTGTATAACAATCTAGTATTGCTTTGTGTTGTTCCAACCAATCCATCCCGATAATCATATCATAATATCCTAGTGGTAGGATGTTCAGATTGGTCCTTATCTTTTGACCATCTAAGCTGAACTCAAAATCAGAAATAAAGTCAACTACTTTCCTTTTAGTACCTGTTGCTAGTTTTACAAGCTATGATTTTGCGTGCTTCAGTTTATTAAGTTTATTCGACTCTACTACATCATAAATAATATAAATTAATGTATCTCCATGGTCAATTAAAACATAAATTTGAGTGTCAATGATTTTACCTTCGATTTCTACCATCGAGGATTGGTGGTCAGCTTGTCGACCATCTATGGTTGAATTTATCTGATGCAGGCTTCTGCCCATGTCTCCCACTATTGAGGCTTCTTGCAAATTGTGAACAACAGTTCTGTTTGCTTAAATTAAATGTGGACAGTTCCTCCTTAGATTAGGCTCTCCGCATTCCCAACACTTTAATGGCTCACGCGAGTTGTCCCCAAACTTCTTCATTCCCAGGTTTACCGTTTTGCCTCTACCTTGCGCATTCGGATGATTGAAGTGAAAATCCTTCCTTGGGAAACCTTTTGCTGCATTCTGATAAGGAGTTGGCTGGTATCCCTTCTTCCACTGGTTCATTTGATCTTGCTTCTTATCCTTCTAGACCTTGGGAAACTCTACTCACTGTTTATAATGGTCATAGCACATTTGTACTTTCCTGAATACCTCACTCAAGGATTTGGGGTTGTCAAACTCAATTCTGTCCTTGTAGGACTGTGGTAAACAACTTAAGAATTGTTGGACTTTTACCTTATCCTCCCGGATGTATGGTATGAACCTTAGTAGTTCCAGAAATTTATTTATAAGGTCCTCCATCGTCATCTGTCCGAGTCGTAACTCATAAAATTCTTTCGTCTTCCTTTCATAATAACTTTCAGAAAGGTATTGTTTCTTGAAATACTTCTTAAATTCGAGCCATTCCAACTGTTTCTCCTTTAGTCCCTTGGCCAATTTCAGGTCCTGCCACCAAATTTTGGCCTTCCCCTTCAGATTGTAGATGGCCATTTTGACCTTCATGTTGTTGGAATAGTTGTATATCTGAAAGTATTTTTTTGATGTCCAACAACCATGCCTCAACTTCTTCTTCTATCCTGGATTCTCCATCAAAGGTAGTTGGTTTAATCTTTTTAAATTCTCCTTCAAGGTGGTCTACTTGTTTTCTTTTTCTGTCTGGTATAGTTTTTTCCTCAGCTGAAGGTGTCCCTTCAGAGGAACAATCTCTTTTTTCTATTTCTAGACCATAATTATTGGAGGCCCATTTGTTGACCTCTTTGTCATGGTTATCATCTTTTGGGATTTTCTTGGTTACTATACTACGCAACATGAATTCATTTATCTCTTATTGTTCCTGCTGTTCTTTCTTCAATTTTTCATTGCCAGCCTTGAAAACCTACAGTTCAACAATAAGATTCTTTATTGTTTCCAACACCTCTCTGGGTGAGCTTCCATCACTATTATGTCTTGGATATCCAAGAGGTCCTTTTTGTGGATTTCCTTCCATCCTAATTTCTGCACCCTCCTGAGATGCCATAATTTAGAAAAACAGAAAGGGCTTTATGTTTGTAACCATAAGATTTATTAGTTTTACATCAATCAGAATAAATACTAAGCAGCTAATGTGTCCCTGTTCAGGCCCAATGTTGTATCTTTTTCTCTAATACCATATGTAATATACCTTAAAAACTGTCTGAAAAAAAAATAAAAATGGTTTGTATAAATATCCTTGAATAGTTTGAGATTCAAGAAAGTAAGATTTCTATTATAAAGCTTGAGTCTGAAAGTTTGAAAGAGTCCTTACTGTCGTCGACTTCCATTATCATTCAACTTAAAGTTTTATGATTGACGATAAGTGTTTACTCCTCATTCAATGTTTATTTCAATTCCTGTAATTATAATTACTTTCCTCTCTGTTTGTACCTATGACCATTAGCACAGTCTTAACAACACAAACAAATTTGGGAATTTATGGTCAATTCCTTACACGTTAGACCCTACAAATAACCCATTACCATATGCTTACAATACAAATGACTTTGGGAGTTGGTGGCCTAGTCCTCATGCAGTAGTCCATACACATAATCACACAATGAAAATGACCAAACAGACTTAGCTAAAAGTAGAGTATTAGTCTATACTCCTCTGTGAAAAGTTTAAATATAAATAGACCCCTATAGTTTTTTATTTTTTAAATATCTGGATACAAGATAGTGGTTAGGTAAGGCCTTCCGGTTAAACTCAGAGTACAAATATTTCATAATCCTCCGATCATATTCAAATTCACCTGCACTGTTGTATTACAAGTATTGGGTCTCATGCTTATTCCATATTCCAATTGGTTGTGACCACGGCCTAATCAAAATGTCTTTCACATTTCGGCATTTTGGCATTTCGGCAAGTCACAATCCCCGAAATGGAGCCAGATCAATGGTCCACAAAACTTCATAATCCGATCCCTTCTTTTATTAATCGAACGGTTGACGGGATTTCGGCATTTTTCCCTTCAAGTCATCGTGACTCCAAGATTATAAAATTCATGTTCACAAAATCCCTGAAGTGATCAAACGGTTCACATAACCCACTGATATGGACAGTTAACGAGATTTCAAAGTTTTTCCTTTTGGGTTTTTGAGACTCACAATAGTCCCTTTCGTCATTTCGGAGTTCGAGACTTCATGATGGTGGAGTTTTTGCTTGCTATGTAAAACCATGAAATAGAATGTTTTGATGTGATGTAAACCTGCTGACATCCCACATGGATTGACACGTGTCGAATAGTTGCCACATGTCACTCTGATTCGTGACTTACATGCGCCTGAAATATTGAATCATCTTGACACTTTTCATTGTCTGATTGTGCCATGTGTCCTTAGCTAACGTGGTTTGTTGATGTGCCTGTTTTAGGATTTTGAGGTTCGCTACCTCAAAGGTTAAAGTTCCTTTGATCTTTGATTTCTCGTTTTACGAAACTCTGAAATGGAGTCCTTGACATGCTCTAATATTTCGCATTTCGCAACTTCATCATTCTTGTCGTGAGTGTCCTTGACACCTCCAAATCTCAGTATCTGAAACTATGAAATGGAGATTAAGTCGTGGTTTTTGGTACCATTGATTAAGGGTAACCCATTTTGTGATGGAAAATTCTATCGTTGGAAGTAAAACACTGTATGGGATGTTCCTTTGTTTCAATTCTGAACGAGATATGTAATACTATTTTTTAAAATAATTTACAGGGTTTCCCTTCCACCTACTTGTAATGGCATACTGGTTATTTTATTGGTTTAATGTACTAGCGCCATATTGGCTACTTCCTCGAAAGGATTTTGAAAAAGGAAAATACTCGGCTATTGCTGACTATATGTGTATCTTGTTTATAGTTGACTCCAGATCACATGATGGTGTATGACTTCAATTTGCACTTACTGTACTTGTGTTAAACACTTTCCTTTTGAACTTTTAGGTGATTGTGTTGTTATTTACACAGTTAGGAATTTACTCAGGGGTATGTTTTAAGTTTTGGAATGTCCCTTCTTCCTTGGGCCTTCGCACCTCTCGTGATTAGTTCTGGTAATTAAACTATCTTAATTCGATTCACTCCAATAATTTTCCAACATTTCAAACTATAACTTTTCATTAAACACCGGTTGATATAAAGATGTGTAAATTTTGTAGATGGTCTATAATAATTCTTTGTATTCGCAAGGTCACTTCCGTACTTTATGTCATATATTAATCATTTCTTTGCCTTATGACAGTTGATCGGTGGTCATATTGACCCTTCAATATGTGAGGGTTCACTATTAAGCGGTGGCCGCCTTAGCCTTTGCAGGCCACCAAATACCATCACCGCCCTGATTTAATTTTTCCTAAGGTCGAAGCGGCGAGCTTTGTTCCTATAAATAATTGAATCATAATGTAATCCACATACAGAGGGTGATACAAGAGCTTGAAAGAATTATTTTTAATTGAACTTGTCAATATGTGTTTTATTTTACTAAGTTTGTAAACTCTGTTCCTGTTTTCATTTTTCGGCATTCAGAGTTTATTGGCTCAAGTTGCATGGAGTTTTGTTGTTCTTGCAAACGTCGAAACCCAAAGTGGCCCCACAACCTAATCGAATTCGTGGTTCAGAGATTACCATCATATGTTGTTCATGTATCGAGCATTACCAAATGCCGAAACCCGATATTGGTTGAGACCCACACCTTTTTCATGATTTCGCGATTCGATGTTTGACGTTGTGCGGTGTTTTGCATCGGGAGTTTGTAAACCGCGAAACCCAAAAGTACTGGCCCATATTCCATTCACATTTTCGCGATTTAGGAGTTGTTGTGTGTTGGTGTTTGGCATTTGTAATCGCCAAACACCGAACCCCAAAACCCAAAGTGTTGGGACCAAAACCTTTTCACATTTCGGGATTCAGCAAACAACGTGGTCTTTTGTTTTTTGTATTTGGCATTTGAAATCGCAAAAACCCGATTGACCTCCATTTTTCACACTTTATATATATATATCTTAGACACTTGCGATTAGGGCTATCTCCTAAAAAAAATCATGACTGTTCAGCTGGTACATGGAAGAAACCTTAGTTAATTACTCTATTGCAATGCATGCCTTTATATATCTGAAATGTCCATACATACATATATATATCTATACACTATGTAGTTTTCCATTTGCATTCAATATGTAGGTAAACTCAAATCTACATCACAATTTACTTGTGGGGGTTTCCACTACGATGCTTTATCTTACTACAGTAGTAATCCAAACCACAACACAAATCTTCTTTAAGAATTGAATAGTCATATCCTTCTAGCTAGTATACTTTTGGGAACTAGTATTTATAACAGTAATGAGATGCAACAAAGATAATCCATTCTGAACTAGTAGAGAGACATTCTAGTAATTCCTAAGTTTTCAATAGGATGCATTCGATCGTTTGTCCTTAATATTATTTCTAACAAATACATTCTATCAAGTATGCAACCATTTAACATTCAACCAAAGAAGAGACAAAAATAACATATCTGAAATAATACGCTGAAAGACAAAGGGAACAACCACGTTCCTCCCAACCATAGAACAGGGCATCCAAACTACTTGCCTGATTCACCCCCTAGCCTGACCATGAATCCATGAGGGCGAACTTGAAAAACCTTCTTTTCAGTAATGTCCTACAGCTCCAACAGTTTTCCCTTGCCTCACACTCAAGCAGTGTTCATAATATCAAGTAAATCAAAAGTCTCCTTTCCCAACATTCTTGGTCGCATCGTGCCTCCTCACATATGTTATTTATCAATTTTCCTAGGTCTTTTCCCTCCCTTGGGAATTTTTGCAGCTTTCTAAATCCCTGATTTTCAGGGGCTGCCAATGGCCATATCACTGATTTTCCACTTGTAATAATCAGCTCAGAGGTAGTTCCAACATGTTCCCCACTCATGGAGCCATGGTCAGCTGAATTTAACATGGTTGTTCCATTTGTCTTCCTGCAATCAATATAAAATATTATGTTTCCATACAAGTGTCATAGTCAAATAGTTAGTTGGGTCAAATCAGGTCTCTGCCCAACAGTCAAAATAATTAGTTACAAATACCAAATTCGAAATTAAAAATTGTCATAAATGGCAAAAAGTTTCCAAATTCAAATTTACTAAAAACAGAATAAATTTCCAGCAATTTTAAATTTCAAAAATATTTTATTTTTGGGGATGTCATGTAATGATCCCAAGCCAATTTTTTTCTTGGAATCACTAACTACTACTGATCTATTGATGTCCAGGTATTTATTGAGTTATTAAGTGCATACAATATTCATCAACACATGAAGATCACAATATATTCAAGATGTAGAAGCACAAGCAAAGATCTGACCTTTTTATTATGAGCAATGTAAGATCAATACAATAGATGGCTGATCTGGCATAAACCTCAGATGGTCGTACAAGAAATAGATATGAGATGCTACAAAATGCTCTCGACAATACAAAATAAGCCTCCAAAGGATGGATATACAATGAAGACTGAATCAA